>JAMKCH010040925.1:0-19906 GCA_023653785.1 Ophioderma brevispina | reverse complement strand
GTGCAGGAGGGTATATTGATTTTTTTGGCAAAACGTCAATTACACAAAATGACTTGTGCCAACATTGGAAACTCAACTTGGGCTCCTGCTTCATCATGTCAACAACTCTGTCGGAATGAAAATCTGCTTTCCAAAAACTCTGTCTGGCGACTGCTTTTGTAGCCAAGATTTCGAACCATCAGAAAAGCTGAAGGTAACCCCAGATTTTGGAAAATATTTTATACCTAAAAAAAACCTATAGATGATAAATTATCCAGGTTGCTCGCGGAATAATTTAGTATTCTGCCACAGCCTACAAATTCGGCAACGTTCGAATAAACTGCATGTTAAAGGTGCCGAATTTTAAGTGGTGGCAGAATACCAAAATTCATCCCGTTGCTTCTGACTACACTCCATATTGGGTTGGGGTCGTGTACTACTAGGTCCCCCCCCCCCCCCCAGAGCCATCCAAAGTCTGGCTATTACGCGGGACTCCATCACACATTTTCAAAACTGCCATTTTACTACCTTGACTTACAAATCCATACCAAATTCACTGGATTCTTATTTGTAACGGATGTGCAGTTTTGTCAGTGTACCTTACATGGATGTTTAGCTCATAACTGGTGCAAAATGAACAAGAAAATTGGAGCACTGACGTATACTAAAATTTGCCCCTTATTCAATTCTACAACATCAAAAACTGTAGAAAACTTTCATAATACCGCGTACTTGCTTTATTTTTTGTTACCACCGGTACCACTTCCTCCTCCCCAATTCTGGGCAATTGAGGTCGGTAAGTTTTTTTGAAGTATTTTAAAAACTTTTTTTCCCCGAGGTTTTTTGCGTCGGAAAACCCCCGCGATATCCTATGGACTTAATCTCATAGCCCCACCCGTGCTTTGCCCGGGCTACGACTTCAAGCTAATGATAAATTGGACGTGGCGTAATACAGTACCACCTTCCTCCCCCCATTCTGCAATCTATGGCGACACAAAAACATAGCTTTTTCCATTTGCAAGCTCAGTGTTTTTTATGTCTTTTTTATCCCAAACAAAAACCAGTCCTTGTTAGAAGAAATAATAAATTTATTAGTTACCTGCATTGGAACCTTTAATAAAAATGGTAAAAACCCACAGAATTACCAATTCCGTCATGTACGAAAAAATTAGTGTCCGTCTCTCCTACACTTGCTGTCAGAATCCTTCAGAGGTCTGCAACGCGCGCGCTGCAATATTTTCATACAGAGGCGGAGACTTATGGGTAGCCCTCATCGGCGATTAACCAAGGTGGAGCTAATGGATCGAATCCAGGTCCTTACTGTCACCCATGGAAGACAGGGTATTGCAAAAGAAGCACAACACACATGTCCACAATGGCCCATAAGTTGGTTTGTTTACATCTGTTAAGTGCTAAAAATGCGAGTATGAGGGAAACTTAACCTAAATCTCTTTTAATTGTGACTACTAATCCAAATTGGTCACATTAAAGACACTATCAGTGATTTGAAAAATATTTGACATTGGGCAGGAATAGGGCACTTGCCCGGAGGTCATTAGGTTATCCTGCCTCCAGAACAACCCAAGCATGCAGAAATACAAAGGAATCACCCCTGCAGAATATCTGAATGTTTCAGGTGAACCAGGTTGCATGTATGGTATTCTTCTCAGGCTTGGTTGATCTGAGGGCAAACAAAAAGTCCATTTAACATCATTTTAGTCTGTGCACGGGCCCTATAGCTCAAAGTGAAGGTAAGTCTGTAGACTTCTCAAAGAATTACCTTTTCCAACTGAAGAAATTGACATAAACAAAGGAAAAAACGGCCGTGTTCCAGATGCGATTCCCCATTCAATTACTTGTTGTAGTAAGTGTCTCCCGCACGGACAGTATGACTACAATTCCGATTATGTCCCTTTTAGGTTGCTTCTGGTCTTATCATTTGCAGTGATGTGTGGATACCTGTACTTGTTATACATATCATGCCACCAATCTGATTTTTGAGATTTTTTCGATTTTCGATTTAAGCAATCACTGACTATGTTCTTTAACACCTGAACTACACTTGCTAATTCCATACATCAAGAAAAAAATGTTTTGTGCATTGTAAAAATATCATGAATCACCTAACATAAACAGCAGCACTTGCCCAATCATGCCCCATTGGTTGAGTTTGTTGATAACGCTATTCATAATGTGAAAGTGGCGTGATGAGTGACCATCTCTAATCTCAGTGGTCTAAATCTTGTTATATAACATATTGTCCAGTAATTACAACCTTTGTATTCAAAGAAGTGCTTACTCCTGTCAATGAAGTAAATGTACAATGATGTCAACAAAACAATGCTGCTGTGCAATTCTATGTCTGTCCTTTGTGTCTGAGGGTTTTTGTACTGAGCAAGCGAAGACACACTCGATGGTGTATGGGGAGGCCAACCCTCCCCAACAAGCCAATCGCCATTCACTTCCTTGTGACCACGTCACGCTCGCGCACGGTAATAGACGACCGGCCATCGGCAAAAAGTGCTCAGAAAATTTTGACGGCGTATTGTTTACAACCAACACACCCAACCAGTGGATTCGCATCCTTGTGGGACATACAATATCGTTTATGGTGTTGGCCATTGTCTTTTTTAATTGGGGTAAAAAAATGGCCAAAAGGTCAAATAGTCCAAAACTAGGTAAATCATCAATTGCCTTCTTTTCTCAATTTTCATCAGAACATGTGGGTGACTCCAAGGGAACAACAAAACGACGGATTGAGTGCTAGCTATTCCCATTTTCTATATTCTGGAGTCAAATTGCCAAAAAAAAAACACACACAATTGTCGCAAAATCCACAAATGAGTCATAAAGCCTTCCTTTCTCAACAATCTTAACCCTAACGCGTCCGGATGCAATAACCAACTAAACGTGGTACCGGTCGGAAAATGTTTCTCGTTGCATCTCGGCCGTCACAACTATTTTTTGTCGCGCACATGACTCCTCCTCATTGGACCTCATTGCATTGGGGGCGGCTTACTACACGAAAATGACGCGATGTTTCCTCGTTGCATCTGGGCGCCCGTCTTAACGGAAAAATGACGCGATGTTCCTCCGTTGGGCTCTTCCTCTGGGCCGTCTTCCCCGTAAATGACGCGCTTTTTCCTCGTTGCACCTGGGACGTCATTCCCGGGAATGATGCGATGCTTTTCACTGCATTTTTTTTTTTTTTTTTCGGACGGTTTTGCCCGCAGAAGGCGGCATGCTTTCATCAGGCCGGTGACCTGTGTACAAATGCCCTAGACATTTCGTTTCGATGGTTGATAGCGCCCATTTTCCGTAAGCTATTTTGTAATTATGCCTAAACGATTCATGACGTAACCGGAGCATGACGTAGCGATACTCCCCGCACGACTATGACGTAGCGTATTAGCGCCACTAAACGACTTGCGAACTATATCTGGACATCAATTTCATGCAATCAGTGTGTAGTACGAATCCATTATTATTTATTTCCCTTTTCTCATTGCTTCGCACGGCATGTTCCCGTGCAGCTGGGACGTCTTTCCGGAAAATGGCGCGATGTTTTTCGTTTGCCAAATCTGGCTCTTCGGGAAAATGACGCGATGTTTTTCGTTGGCATCGGGGCCGTCTTTCGGGAAACTGACGCGATGGTTTTCGTTGCACATGTGGGCCGTTATTGACTTTACTCCTTTTCCTGTGCCGGGAAAAACGTCCAAGATGCAAGAAACGCAAATTTGGCTCTTCTCGTTGCATCTGGGCCGTTAAAATAAAAATGATTTGCCCCTTTCCTTCATTTGGGCCGTCGGTCGGCAAAACGACCGGTCCGGGTTAGGGTTACTGGAACATGTACACTACATTTACCTCCCCAAGAGCTACATTAATTGATAGAGTGCTAAGCCATTTCAATTCGCCTTTGTAGGTCAAAACGGCCAAACAGTAAATTTGCCAACCTAATAATTGTCCAAACCTCTTTGCTCGTCCAACAGGTTTTTCTACTACGGTTTTCACGATCGGGGGGGTGCCCCTGATTTTTTTTCGTAATTAGGGTCAAACGTCTCGTGTTTGGAATCATGTGTAGCTACAACAAATTCCTTTCTTCCAATAACGTACAACATATCAAGTTTAACAATATGATGCAATGACGCCATAACTGAGAGCTTATTTATAAACGTTATTTGGGTTAAAAGCAAATCTCAAATCAGGATTTTTTTCGGCATTTTTCGCCATTCATTGCAAGCAAAATGGCATTTATTTGGGGGCCAAAGTAAGCATATACATTTATTATTGTAATACAAATATTGTAAAGGTATTTGCTTACAGTAGCATCATACGTTACAAAAGTGCCATTTGTTGGCTTTTACACAGTAAGTATAGGAATGTGGTAAGGTTACCGCAAAGGATGACTTACAATTACATAAATTCCTTAGATAATTCGTTTGCGTTTTTTTTGGCGACAGGGAATCATCCGTGGAGGGGGGGTGGTGGGGGGGGGGGGGTGGAACGATGGTTTTGTGCGACAGGGAAGCATCCCGGAGGGGGGTTGGATGAGGTTTAAGGGACTGTCATGTCATTCAGCAATTCATGTACTTTCCAAGGGACAATTATTAAGTAATAGGTGCTAGGCATTTCAATGAAACATTTTGGAGTCAAAATGTCCCAAAGGGTAAAACATTGTCCAAAATATGGTAAAGCAGGCATAATGGCCTACTTTCTAAATACTAAAAAGACATAATGTGTTCAAGGATACATTATGTGGATACGTGCTAGGTAGTCCCATTTACCCATTTTGTAGTAACATTTGGCTAAGGATTAAAATGAACTCAAGAGTGGGGGGGGGGTACTGAAGTTTTATGGTTAGTATGGTCCAAAAACATCAAATTAAAACTATGAATTGATAAATGACTGTGATGCCGCCAATTTGTCCTCCCCAACCAGGACAGGTCGTTTTGCCGGCCGCGGCCCAAATGCAACGAAAGGCAATCTATTTTTATTTTTACGTCCCAATGCCACGAGAGCCAAAGTTTGCGTTGCATTGCATCTCGCCGTTTTTCCCGGCACCGAATAAGTATCGTAAAGTCAAACGGACCCAGATGCAACGAAACATCGTGCCATTTCCCGAAGACGGCCCAAATGCAACGAACAAAACTCGCCGTCATTTTCCCCGAAGACGGCCCAGATGCAAAACGAAACATCGCGCCCATTTTACGGAAAGACGTCCCATATGCACGAAAACATAGCGTTAAAATGCAATACAACGGTAAATAATAAAAAATAAATAATGCATGCGTACACCTTGCATACTGATACTGCAATGAAATTTTGTACGCTTATATTTCGCCAGTCTTGGTTGCGGGCTATTATCGCTACACAATAATCATAGTCCCGTGCGTGGCTCTATTATGCTACGTCATGCGCCGGCTTACGTCATGAATGCATTTATGCATAATTTAACCCAATAGCTTATCGAAATGGTGGCGCTATCCACCATCAAATCGAATTGTCTATGGGCATTGTACAGTGTCACCCTCCTGATGAAAGCATTGCGCCTTCTGCGGGCAAAAAACCTTCCGAAATGCAGTGAAAGCATCGCATCATTCCATTCAATACGCCCAATGCCGAAAAACATCGCGTCATTTTCCCTCTTCCCGGAAGACGGCCCAGCTGCCAACTAATAAACATCGCGTCATTTTCCGAAGACGGCCCAGTGCCAAGAAAAAAACATCCCGCGTCAGTTTCTGGTAGACCGCCCAGATGCAATGAAGAGCAATGAGAGTCATTTGCGCACCAAAATAGTTGTTGACGGCCAGATGCAAACGAAAAGCATTTTCCGACGGGTACCACGGTTTTGTTGCCTCTCATTCCTCTCGGCCGCGTTTAGGGTAAACACGACCCTTTGCGCTTAGACCCCTGATAAATCCCTGTCAAAAAAAAAAACTTTATGACTGAGTAGCCTAAGATTAAATTCCTCGTGGAATGATTAACAATTTCCCATTTAGACCATATTCGAGGAGAAATATCAATTGGCTTAAGCAAAAATCAATGTATAAACTGATTATAAAGTTATGTAGTAATTGGTGTTCATCAGGAATGTAGACATAATTCCAAACATTTTAGTTTGATTATTGTTTTTTATCAATATCTCAAAGTTCGGCCGGCTATTCTAATGTATACCCTAAAATTACGGTACATTTAAATTTGTTAAAAATCATAAAAAAATAATTTACTATAAAATGTCTGAACTTTTGCCCCATTTACACTTAACAAACATCCGAGATCTAGAAAAATCACACCCTGGCCCTAACAACTATTTGTATATTCATATAATCTCTATAAATTCACATGGTAATAATTAAAAATATGGACAAAGTCACACGTTTTATCATTGGTTTCCCATTTTTAAAGTTTATTTTGATACATTTTTTGGGAATTTACCTTTCTTTCGTGTCCCATTTTGGACTCCGAAATCTGTGCCCTGTCTATCATCTATTACCATGTTTACTTAATAATGTATATCCCACTGTGGGATGTAAACGCAATAAATTATTTTTTGTTATTTCACTCCATTTTATAAATTTGATCAGTTTTGGGATGAATTTTGGCCTATTTATTCCCAATTTGATAGTTAAATGGCTAGCACTCTTTTCGCCTGATGAAAAGGCAAAACCTTTATAATGACCTATTTTGAAAGAGGGTATTATAATGGATTTGACCATTTCAACTCCCAAAATCTGTCAATTAAGCTAACTAGCTTTCTGTCCACATATTTCTGACAACCCTTCGATGTAAGGATTTAAATCATTTTGGATACAATTTTTGCTTACTTTGGTCATTTTGATCACAAAAAACTAGAATGACAAGCACTAAAGTACTATTAAACTTTTCCGTGAGATGTAACGGCAAAAATGTTTCCTTGAAAATATTTTGTTTTGTAACCTAGGTATGGGGAGAGGTAATCCATTTTTTGACATTTTGATCATTTTTGGCCAATTTACCCCAAAATCTATAAGTCGGAACGGCTTTCCATTTTATCCACTTAACATGAACTCCCTTTGAGTGAAATGGTGTTCTAATCGATTATTTGAAGAAATGAATGTATTTCTGACTGTTGGCCTATTTTTGGACAATTTTACCCTTTTTGCATTTTGCCCAAATTTGTAAATTGGAATGGCTTCCATTATTTTTCATAAATTAACTCCTTTGAAGGTCAATGGGCATGTTGGTGATAGATTATTTGAAGAAAGGAGGCATTTTCGCTGATTTAACCTATTTTGACAATTTTTGACCTTTTTTAGAGAAGCCATTTTGACTCCCAAAATTTTATAAATTGGAAGGGCTTCCATTATATTCACTTAATATGACTCCTGTGAAGATATTTGACATGTTCTGGATAGATATTTGAAGAACGAATTAATTTCGAACTGATTTACCTATTTTGGACAATATTGACCTTTTTTGGCCATTTTTTACCCTAAAATAAAAATGTAGAAAGGCCAACACCCCATAAGTTGATGTACATCCCATGTTGGTATGAATCCACTAGTATAGGTTGGACCTTTGTAACAACAACCGCCGTAAAAATCATACTTTGGTCCTTTGGCCGGCTGTCTAAATAACTCTGAACAATTCTGGCAGCGAGTATAGTCCTAGTAATAGACATTTGGATCCATTTATCATTAGCACTGGGCATTGAATAACTGATCTCTTCTTGTGATTTCATGCCTTTAAATATTGAACTAAATCATCCTGAAAAAAAATGTGCAGTGGATGGCAATCTTGTGTGATTGTATTTCTTAACCAATTCGGATGCCTTTTCATTTGATCTTGAAATTCAATAATTGAGTACAACACAACCAAAGTACCTGGCGCAATTTGTGTTTAACACCGGCGCCCGGGTCCTGGTTTTTCTGCCTTAGTTTACCGAGCGCCAAAACTTGGGAACCACTGGGTAAAAAATCGCCCGGCTATGAAAGGCCTTGGTGTTGGGAGGGGGCAGGTGGGTGTTGGAAAGGGGACGACGGGGTTTTTGCTGGGAGGAGCAGATAGGGTGCTGGTAGCCCGGGAAGAGGGTAGGGTCCGGGAAGAATCGTAAATTTAGAAAACCCGCCCAGTTCCGCGCGCATTTTTGCAAATCCGCGTTTTCCGCGCACCAAAAAATCAGTATTTTTCCACGCCGCCAAAATCCCGCGCTGAACATGTTCCGATCGACTAATTACGCAACTAAAGGGTCCTGGTACTGGTAGACAACCATATCCATGCTACATAAGTTGGTAATAAATAATCGATCATGTTTGATTAAAATATGGGAAAATTGTCGCCTATATCCTTGATCCCAGCCGATAATTCCCTACGCGACCTCTTTAAAACTGAATAAAAGAACTAAAATTAATTGAATAGAGTGCTAGCCATTTCAATTAACACTCTGTAGGGTCAAAATGGCCAAACAAGTTCAAATTTGTCCAAAACTAATAAATTAGTCCAAACACTCTTTTCTCGTCCAACCAATGGTTTTTCTACTACGTTCATGATCGGGGGGGTGCCCCCTGATTTTTTCGTAATTAGGGGTCAAACGTCATCTTGTTTGGAATCAGTGTGTAGCTACAAATGTCCTTTCTTCAAATAAAGTACAAACATATCAAGTCTTAACAATATGATGTCATAGTGACGCCATAACTGAGAGCTTATTTATAACGTTATTTGTAAGCAAATCTCCAAAATCAAGGATTTTTCGGCAATTTTCGCCATTTCTGCCAAGCAAAAAATGAATTTTATTTGGGGGTACCAAAGTAAGCATATACATGTTATTATTGTAATACAAAATATTGTAAGTATTGCTTACAGTAGCCTAAACGTTACAAAAGTACCATTGTGGCATTTTACAGAGTGTAAAGTATAGGAAGGGGAAAGGTGACCGGCAAAGGAATGAACTTACAATAATAAAAGCCTAGATAATATCGTTTGGTTTTTGGGCGACAGGGAATCATCCGTGAGGGGGGGGGTGGGGTTGGACGAGGGTTGTGCGACAGGGAATCATCCTGGGGGGGGGGTTGTTCGGATGAGGGTAAGGGGCATCAGTAGTGTCATCATCATTCTTTACTTTCCAAGGAACAATGAATTAAGTAAATAAGGGCTCTAGTCATTTCAAAATGAACACATTTTGGAGTCAAAATGTCCAAAAGGGTAAAACATTGTCCAAATATGGTAAAGCAGGCATAATGGCCTCTTTCTAAAATACTTAAAAAGAACATAATGTGTTTCAAGGGAATACAATTAGGTGGATACAGTGCTAGGTATTCCCATTTACCCATTTTGTAGTAACATTGGGCTAAGGATTAAAATGAACTCAAGAGTGGGGGATCTCAAGTTTTATGGTTAATATGGTCAAAAACATCAAATTAAACTATGATTGATAAATGAATGTGATGCAGCAATTTGTCCTTAATGTATCGTTATCCATTAAATTTACATCCCTTAGGGAAATTCATCAGTAAATTAGAGTATTGCCTATATTCCAATCCAGCTTTGTAGTTTACCACATGTAGGTAAATTAGCTTTATTGCCCTATTTGTCAAAATTGGTAATCAGGTCATAATTCGCGCCACCAACATTAAAGTTGACAATGAGTTGGCCATTTTAATGCACTTTCCTTGGATGGGACAAAGAAATTAAATAAATCAAACGTGTTTATCATGTTATTATTAATGCCCTCTTTTACGGTTACTCATAGTGCTATGAATACACGAATGATAAACTTACTAAAGAACGCATTTTGATTTTAATGCATAATTACAATAAGAAAATATCTCCAATTTGTTTCTTTTAACTACATCAATAATGGGTTTCATCAACAGGTCAGATGATCATTTTGTAAAGCAATAACCCCAAATGGGTTGAAAACAGTCACTGTCCCAATTTTACTGCATATTCAGTTATGGTTTAAATGGTCTAAAATGTTATTTCTTCTACATGGTTGAGCAAAATAATTAAATGGTTCTCGTGTGTTAGGCCTATTTCATTATTTAATGCTTAAATCCACCACTAACACTACGGGACAAGCTTGATGGATAATTTCAGCTGTTAATATTGATCAAACTCAGGTCCAAACTTAAAACAAGACCCTTTGACGCTTAGATCCCTGATAAATCACTGTGTATAACGCATAATACGGTACGTACTAAACTTACAAAAAACTTATGAGTAGCCTAGAGTAAATTCTCGTGGAATGAATTACTTAACAATTTCCCATTTAGAACCAGATATAGAGGAGAAATATCAATTGGCATATCAAAAATTCAATGTATAAAAATGAGTATAACATGTATGTTGTAATTGGTGTTCATCAGCGGTAGACATAATTCCAAAGAAAATTATTTAGTTTGTTATGTTTTTTTTATTCAGTATCAAGTTCGCTTATTATAAGGATAACCTAAAAATATACGTTACAATATTAAGATGTGTAAAAAAATCATAAAAAATAATTTAGCTGTTATAATGTCAGGTTAATTTTTGCCAATTTTAACCTAACATCCGAGATCTAGAAGAAAAATCAACACCCTGGCCCTAACAACTATTTGATATTCAATAGACATCTATATAACTCACATTTGGTAGGTAATAATATAAAATATGGACAAATTTACACGTTTTATCAATTGGTTTCCATTTAGTTGATTTTGTACATTTTGGGAAATTCACCTTTTCTTGTCCATTTTGACTCCGAAATCTGTGACTGGCTAGCAGTCTATTACCATGTTACCAAGTACTGTATATCCAACTGTGGATGTTAAACGCATAAATTATTTTGTTATTTTCACCCATTTTAAGTGAAGTTGATCAGTTTTGATGAATTGAACATGTGAATTTTGTCCCTATTTATTTCCCCTTTGAATATTTAAATGGCTAGCACTCTTTTCGCCTGATGACAAAAAGGACAAAACATTTATAGGACCTATTTTTGGAAAAAAGAGGGCATTTTTATAGGATTGACCAAATTTCAACTCCCAAAATCTGTCAATTAAGCTAACTAGCTTTCTGTCCCACATATTATGACACCTTTAGATGTAAGTGATTTAATCATTTTGATACAATTTTGAACCTACTTGGTCATTTTGATCAAAAAAAAATATTGAAAACTAGAAGACAAGCACTAAAGCTACTCATTAACGTTTCCTTGAGACTTTTTGTAACGGCAAAATGTTTCATTGAAAATACATTGTATTTTTAAAACAAGGGTTTTATTGGGACTGAGGTATCAATTTTGTGGACAATTTGATCATTTTTGGCCAATTTACCCCAAACTTTATAAGTCGGGACGGCTTCCATTTTTAACCCACTTTTAAAATGACTCCTTGAAGATGGTTGAATGGATACGGTCTAAGTATAACGATTATTTGAAGAAATGACATGTTATTTCACTGATTGCCTTATTTTGGACCAAATTTTACTTTTGGCCATTTGACCCCCCAAAATTGTAAATGGAAGGGCTTCCATTATATTCACTTAAATAGGACTACTTTGACGGTAAATGGGCATGGTGTGATAGATTATTTGAAGAAGAAAGAAGGAATGCATTTCGCTGATTTACCTAGTTTGGACAATTTTGAACTTTTAGCCGTTTGGACCCAAAATTTATAAATTGGAATGGATTCCATTTATTCATTAAATAGACTCCTGTGAAGCTATAGGGACATGTTCTGATAGATCTTGCAGAAAAGAAAGGAATTAAGTTCGACCTCCTCCTGATTGATTTACCTATTTGTGCGGACAATATTGACCTTTTTTGGCCATTTTTTACCCTAAAAAAAAAATGTAGAAAGGCCAACACCCATACGTTTATGTACACCCCATGGTGGGTTAATATCTACTATGTTGGACCTTTGTAACAACCAACGCCGTCAAAAATCATATGTTTGGGTTCCTTTGGCGGCTTTCTAAAAATAACTCTGAAAAACAATTCTGGCAGAGAGTATTAGTCCTGTAACTAGACATGGTGGATCCATTTCTTAATTAGCAATGGGGATGATTGAATAATCTTCTTGTGATTCAGCATTAAAATATTGAATAAATCCCTTACAACAGTTTGCAGTTGTGAAATGGCATATTGTGTGATTGTAATTCTTAACCAATTCGGATGCCTTTCTTGGACACTTTTAATCAAAGAATTGAGTACACCAAAGTACCTGCCGCGCATTTTGGTTTTAAAATCCGGCGCCAGGGTCTGTTTTCTGCCTTACCGAGCGCCAAACTTGGGGGGGAACCACTGGGTCAAAATCGCCGCACGGCTAATGAAAGGCTGTGTTGGGAGGGGAATGGAAGGGGGGTTTGGGAGGGGGAAGGTGGCGTGTTGGGAGGTGGGAATTGGGGCTGGGAGGGAGAAGATAGGGCGGGAGGGGGGGGCAAGAAGGGTAGGGACCCGGGAGAATCCGCATTTAGAAAACACCCCATTTCCGCGCGCAATTTTGGCAAATCCGCGGCTTCTTGCAACAAAAAATCAAGTATTTTCCGCGCCAAATCCGCGCTGAATGAAAATGTGCGAATCGACGTAACGCGCACCAAAGGGTCCTGGTACTGGTAGACAACCATTCATGCTACTTAAGTGTAAATAAATAAATCGAATCATGTTGATTGAAATATGGAAAGAATTGTTGCCTATAATCCGTGATCCCAGCCGATTATTCCATACGCGACCCTTAAACTGATAAAAGACCCCAAATTGACGCAAGAGTGCCAATAATATCAACACAGTGACAACTCTTGCTAGGCCAGGTTTAGCGCTTTATATGTTCTTTACCGATACAAGCGGCTAGGAGCCGACCAGGTAACCTGTCAATCAAGTAGTCTTCTTTTGTTGACCGTGTTATCCAATGGACATCATACAATTTACCCAGGTCCCAATCGATCCATCACAAGGCACAACAGTCTGTGCAGTTTAAACTATGTTGCTGCGATGAATTGACGCTACCATACCATATCAAAAGGTGGAAGAAAAAATTTTTATTTTATTTCTAATTTGATGCTTATACTCGCACGGGGGCTGGCGGAGAAATTTATACAATGAAAGCCTAACAGGGAATTATTTAGAATCTTAAACTGGTATTGCAAATTTTTGATGAGAAAGTAAAGTTGGTGATCAATTTATCATTTATAGAGTGGTCATGAGCTGAAATGTCATAAAAGATAAGTATGTTCAAAAATATCGTTTGGAATTTACCGGGTCTTGGGGAATTTACCGTTCGTTTGCAATTAGTCAGGGGTGAACCTCGCGGTGATCGAGCAAATACATTCAGCCATCGCTCATGCAGGATATGGACCAGCTAATATCTTGGCAAATCATGGATGTATTTTATGGATGATAGGATACACGAGTAGCCTACCAACGAACGGATTATTAAACTATTCAATGCATGTACTCAAAGGAATGAATTAAAACTTCTATCTCCATCAGCCACCTTTTCATCTCATCTTTATTTTATAACATATCCACATTGGTCCGTCCCAGCCTCATCCCTAGGTAAATAAAGAATCATCACATGTTCAACCGGGACTCGATCGCTGCTTGGGTGGGGTTGTCCCTGGGACAGTATTCGTAAGGGTGCGGCATGTTGATTTATTATCGCGTTTGTTTTAATTGTGTTCGTTCAACTTTTGTCATGTTGCTGGGCGATTGATTCCTGCGACGCCCATGCGTACTTGTGATTCTCAAAACTTCCTATAGAAGCCCCGGGTTTTGACTTTGGAACCACCCGCGATGCATGAAGACACACGAGTACCGCAGCTGCAGGGATTTATGCAATCGGTAAGTGTCCGCACCAAGGATGATGTAATTTGTCTAGACAGGATTTCATGGGTTCCCATGGCACCCCCCTTAAAACTAAAATTTCTAACATGATTTTTGAGAATCTCTACGGACATCTACTTAAAGAATTTTGATGTTAGCCAAAATAAAATATTTCCCAGGCCCCGGGTCCGTTTGCGGCCATCTTGATCCAAAGAGATCCGTCCTATTAATGGTTCAATTTAGTTGAAAGTATTTTCACTAAATTGAACCACTTTGTACGATAATCCCTCTTAATCCAAGATGAGCAGCCAAAAGGATTTTTTGGTAAAATCAAAATTCTTTAAGTAGATGTCGTAGAGATTAAAAATCTGTGAATTTGTTTTAAGGGGGGTGCATGGGAACCCATATATCTGCTATAATGACAGCCATTATGATCATGGTACAACGGGTGCCCTTCACTTTAACGACATATCCATAGGTGGTTTACTACAATACCATATAGTAAAACAAGAGAGCATTTAGATCGTGCTTGAATCGCGTTACTAATGCAACCCTGATCATGATCATCGGCAATGCTTCGATCGCCTTTTGCTTGCGAGTCATTAAATATAAACTTGCCGACCCCAAATCATGTCTTGCCAATCACATTTTGATCGTTAAGAAAAACACTCGGCAAGAAGTGCAATTAACTTTCTGGTAGAAAAAATACGACATCCGATGTTTTCGCGCGAAAACGGAAAATCCACGGAGGGGGAAAGGCAAGATACGCCGCATCCATAAATGTCATTTCCGCGATTGCGGATTTCCGGACCCGAGACGAAGGGTTGTGGGAAGGTTGAAAAAAAAAGTGTTAGGAGGGGCAATAACACATGAAATTGCAAGAAGCTCACAAGTTGTTTCAGACTCTCTACGCTATAGACTGCCATTTTTACCCATTTCAAGCCTTTGTGGAGTCACAGATAAGGAGGTCAAAGGTCATTCAGGGGTCACTTAGGGTCATATTTATGTGTATGTGCTAATACACTTGGGTAAAAGGTCTAGCTTTTTTAATTTGCAGGTGATGGATCAAGTTCATTCTAGACATGTACATGTATACATTGAGACAAGGGGTCTATGTGGGGTAACAGATAGAGTAAAGTCATTCAGGGGTCTCCCATGAGGTCATAAAACTAACATAATCAGAGAACCTATTAGGAACGGGCTGCCAGGCCAGTAGCGGGGGGGTGCGCCGACCCCCAAATACCACAAAAGGGGGTAAAAGGTTCCACTTTTGTTCCCCTGGCTTGAAAGCAGAAGGGGCGATTATGCTCATCAGTTAAGGCGTTTGGCGTCGGCGGCCGTCCAACACAATCTTGGGAACGCGATTACATGAGACCCATAAGGGTTATGGTGATTTAACTTGGTGGGTGGGATCGGACTGCCATTGCCTTCATCTGATTAGATTATGGGCGTGGCAATTATGCTAAGTAGATACCTAATTTGCTAATTAATGAGTTAATTTGGGGTCTTTGCCAACACAATCTTGTGAATGGGATAACATGAGACCCATAAGGGTTATGGTTGATGTAACTTGGTGGGTGGGATCGTACTGGCATGCCCTTCATCTGATTAGATATGGGCGTGGCATATGCTAATTTGGTACCTAATTTGCAGAATTATTGGGGTTGGTATTTTTACCCAAAAAGTTTGGTGAACAAACTTTTTCTGAAGATCCATAAGTCCAATTTTAATGTGAAAACTTGTGGAGGGGGTGGGAGGAATCATTGTACTCTCGCCGTGATTAGGTTTGTTGCGCATGATATGCTAATTAAATGCTAATTGCATATTTATGGCTACATTGGGGTATTTTCACCCAAAAAAAACACCTTTTTGTGAACAAACTATATGAAGATCCATAAGTCCGATGTGGATGAAACTGATGGAGGGGGTGGGGAATCATGTACTCTCGCGTTGATTATTTTCTAAGGGGTTGGTCCGGGTTAAGGGGGGGGTTGTCAGGGTTTAAGGGGGGGTTGTCCACTTTAAGGGGGTTTGTTGGTTTAGGGGGATTGGGGGGTTAAGGTGGGTGGTCGGGTTTAAAGGGGGTTGTCGGGTAGTAAGGGGGGGTTGGCTGGACTTAAAGGGGGATTGTTGTGGGCCCGCCACTATAGCTGTGCAGGACCACTTAGCCATCCGTTTGTGCGTGTGTATGTGTGTATGTGTGGATGTGTGTTGTCCACAAATTGTTAAGTTTTTCTTTTATTGACCGCAGTGAAAAAGTTTTCACTTCATTGGAACCAAACTTCTGTCATAGGTGCACAATGGGATTCCTCATATGTTGATATGTCAAAAGGTCATCTCTTTGAATGGTCAAGGGTCATGTGAGGGTCAAGTTGAAAAAATGGTCTAAAAATGTAAAATTATCTAAATTGAAAAGTTTACTTCAATGGAAACGGCAAACTTTTTTGTCATAGGTGGCACATGCGATCCTCATATGTTGATGAGATCAACGGTCACGTGCCAGGGTCAAAGGTCATTGGCGGCCCAAGCTTATATTCTTTGAATATAGCGAGCTCGAAGCCGAGAACCGCGACATTCTAGTTGGTTTAAGGTGGGTTGTCCGGGTTTAATAAAGGTGTCCGCGTAAATACAGTTTCTCCTGTTTTTTTGATAAAAAGTTTTTTTTTAAACAAAATAGAAATTTTGACAAGAAAGTCCCACTTTTTGTTGATTACAGTTCAAAAAAGTCCCCAAAGGACATTTTTAGGGGTGTTAGGTCCACTTTTAGCAAAAACGGTCACTTTTTCAAACAAAGGGTAGCCTGTTCGAAGTCCTGCCCCCCCCAAAAAACTCAATCCTGCTGCTGTCCCTATTTTTTAATCATTGCTGAACTTGGTCCCCAACCAGCAAAGGCAAGCACCAAAATCAGTTGCATATGCACAACCATGCTTACCACAAGGATAGAGACTGGAGACATTTCAGAAAGATGGCCCCAATTTTTGTTTAACCTGGGTTTTTTTATGTTCGACATGATTACCGATGTATAGATCAGACCTGCATGTGTGAAAAGCCGGGAGTACGTAGTCGTTATGTAAAAGATCATTAAGGTGATGATTTGGGTAATTTTATGTCCGTGCACGGCAGAAAGATAATAAAAGCATGCTTTTGGTACGATTACGAAAGCAGGCAAGGCAAGTTCAAAACAGTTTTTTTCTCTTTACTGTTTTACGTATATTTAAACATTCTAAGTAGGTGTTCTTCAACCTGATCAAGTGCAAATTGAAATTTGTATCCTGAAAAAAAAATCTCCTCCTGTCCCTTTTAAGTGTCCTCTATTGTCCCCGCCGAAACGAGTCGGAAAGGGACTATAAAATGAGCAGCGTTCGTCGCCGTCCGTTCGTCCGTCAGTGATAAAAAAGGTTAACCCATGTTGTATACGTTTTTTCTGGAGTTCTTAAGGGCCACAATGATTAACTTGGTGGAAAGAAGCGGGTTGATGAGTTCTCGGACCTGATTATATTTTTGCGCGTAAAAATAGCTTTGGAGTATCGAAGTGCAAATTTATGAAAATCCTTCCTACAAGGGCCTCTGTGTTGTACAAGTTTTCTGGAGTTCCATATGGCAATAATGATGTACTTGGTGGAAGAAGCCAAAGCTGAAGAGTTCTCAACCTGATTAGATTTTTGGCATTATTTCGGGGCAAATTGAGGTATGCAAATGAGCAAATTAATACACTCGCAAATATCAGGTAAGTGTCATTTTTGAAACGCTGCACGGATACTAAAAAGTCCAGCACTGTATGATGCCATAATTGGTGCCCATCTTTTTTTGCAATTTGAAGTATGTGATATAGCGGCTTAGCTAGGTATGCAATGAGCTAATTAAAATAGCTCAGTGATGTATTCTCTGACATGGTAGTCTGATGCAAAATCCATTTGCTAAATGAGACTGCTACCATGGGGAGCGGGGTGGGGTGTTGCTGGGAGTGGGGTTGTGGGGAGGGGGGTTATGGTGTTGGGGGGTGTTGGGGTAGTGGTGGGTGAGCGTGTTGCGGGGTTGTTGGGGAAGGGTTGGTAAGGGTGTGCATGTTGTGGGGAAGGGGTGTTGGGGAGGGGGTGTTACGGGGTGTTTTTGGGGAGCAGGGGGGGGAGTTGTTACGTGGGTGATTGGGAGGAGGTGAGGGTGTGGGGAGGGGAGAGGAGTGGCGTGTGTGTTGTGGGGGGTTGGGGAAGAGGGTAGGCTGTGTAACGGGGACAGGGGCAGGGGAGGCGTGTTACGGGGTGGCGTATTGGGGTGGTGGGTGTTGCAGAGGGATGGAGTGTTGAGGGGTTGTAAGGAGGGGGGGTGGGGTGTGCCAGGGTGAGGGTTGCCAGGGTGGGGTGTTGCAAGCGGGGGGTATTGCCAGGGGGGGTGATGGTTGCAGAGGTTGGGAAGGGGTGGGTGTGGGGATGGGGGCGGTTGTTGGGGGAGTTGGGGCTGTGCGGGACGTTGTGGGCGGGGGGACGGGGGGATGGGTGTTGCGGGGTGTTGGGGAGGGGGTGGGGTTTGCGGGGGGTTGGGGGAGGGTGGTGGGTGCTTTGTAGTTGCATTACGAATGTTAGTGGTCGCGACATTCGGGGGAGACATATTTTACGCATCGCGTTTTAATAAGACGTTAGACTTGTTTCTAATGTGTTGTTTTTTAATTTTCTCTTACAGACACACCAGAACAAAATACTGTGAGAAAGAATCCGCAGAAGACACTGGTGAAGCTGCAGATCAAGGTTCAAAAGATGATCTTGCTAAAGTTGAAGTGCGAGGAGGGCCAAAGTGGAACACCATCCTATTGAAGGGGAAGCTGCAGAATCAAGGCATACTCTCCTAGTGGAGATCAAGGACCAGGGAGAGTAGGCGATCAACCTGAGGGACTGCAACTATCACAAGGAGAAAGTGCACAACAAACAGGAGGAAGTCCAGATGCAGGAGAAAACAGGAGAAAGTGTACAACCAGGACAAACAGGAGGAAGTCTACTTACCAGGCACAAACAGGAGAAACGAAGGGTAACAACCAGTTGACAAACAGGAGGAAGAGACTACCGGAACATAACAGAGGAAAGTGATAACAACAGTGACAAACAGAGGGAAGTCTACTTAACAGGACAAACGGGGGGAAGTTTACAACCGGGGCAAACAGATGAAAACCCAAACCAGATGGAAAAATTACAGCCAGCACAAAAACAGGTCAATATCTTCAACCAGGACAAACAGATGAAAGTTACAGATCCAGAGGAAAACAGCAGATAATCCGGAAGCGGCCCTGTTGAGGGAGAGAGATATATAGAACCAGAAAAAACAGATGGTCAACCAATGCTTTAAATGCTCTGCCAGGACATTATCTCAAGCCCAGGGAAACATTGCCCCTGACGAGACACGCAAAAAGGAAACTATCCACAAACGGGAAATATTCCACAAGCAGGAAACTATCCTCAGCAGGTAACTATCCTCAAGCAGGTACCTATCCTCCAAGCAGGAACGAATCCCCAAGCTGGAACTATCCCCAAGCTGGAAATTTCTCCAAACTTGGAATAATCCTAAGCCTGTAAATAATCGCTCTAGCTGGAACTATCCCCACGCTGGAAATAATCCTCTAGCTGGAAACTACCCAAGCTGGAAACTATCCCCAAAATGGAAAAATCCTCTAGCTGAACCAATCGCCAAGCTGTAACTATCTCAAGCTGGAAAACATCCTCAAGCTGAAACTATCCCCAACTGGAAATATCCTCAAGCTGGAAACTATCCCCAAACTGGAATTAATCCTCAAGTTGGGAACTATCCCCAAAATGGAAACTACCTCAAGATGGGAACTATCCGCCAAATGTGAAATTAATTCCTCAGCTGACACTAATCCTCAAGCTGGAACTATCCTCAAGCTGGAAATTATCCCCAAACTGGAAATATCCGCCAAAGTTGGAAAAATATCCCCAAACTGGATTAATCTCAAGCTGGGAACTATCCAAACTGGAATTAATCCACTCAAGCTGGACAATTATATCCACGCTGGAATTAAACTATTCCCCAAGCTGGAAACTATCCCCAAGCTGGAGACATGGCAGGAGGAAACTCCCTTCAGAAGAAAGAAAACTCTCCTCAAGCAGGGAAACTATCGCAAACAGGAACTAATCTGGAAGCAGT
>JAMKCH010040924.1:0-29301 GCA_023653785.1 Ophioderma brevispina | reverse complement strand
AACCTGATATGACAAAATGTTTTCCCTTTTCTCACAATCTCCAATAATTTTCACGCTTCACGCAAATAAATACCGGTATTACCTGATTCCACCTCAAGTATCCTTGAGTGTTATCAACAGCATATAGTCGTAAATATCTTCATCAATCTTTTTTGGAAGTTGGAATTTAATAATGAAATTCCAAGACTTGTGAGATTCTGACCGTGACTAATGATCCCGTTTTTATTGCTATTTTAAGCCATCACACTTTAACATTGGATATTACTGGTGCTAAAGGTAGAAGAGTGTTGTCGTGAAAGCACCGGTGATAGTGAAGCTTTGAATAGGAATCAGGTAAGATGGGGAGGTGTCCAGATCACGCCCGTCGAAGTGGTCTCAATTTGAAAGGCTACACAAAAATGTCATAGCTGATGCACAAATGTTTTGGGACTTCACATATAATAGACTGTTAAAGGCATTACTGTTAAAGAAACATCATGGGAAGTCCCAATTATTGGGACTATCTATGCGGAAGGCAATGAATTGGCTTGCGTACGGTTCGTGACTTGTACGCGAGCAATTGAGAGAAATAAACATCTGGATACAGTCCATCATATAGCTTCCTTCTCATCTGGTTCGTTCCAAGCCTAAAAAGTGCATTTTGGTGATTCAAGCACCTCTGGTTTATTCAGTGTTCCACTAGCAGCCTGCTGGTAGATATCCGCGAAAAAGCTCTTCACAACGTTTTAATTTTTACTGATCCCGACTTTGCGGTTTTTGTGTTATGACTAGCAATGCAGCTTTTCCCATAGGCGCACTGTAGCTATAATACAAATTGGATTTCGGAAAGAAATCAGTATTCTGCCACAACCATGTAATTCGGCAGCGTTTCACGCAATAAATGCAATGTTGAAGTATGTGTTGGCAGTACTGAATTCATATCCGCTCTGAAAATCCTCAATCTTATCACTCTTGAGTAAGTCGGTGGACGAGGCTGTGATCACGAAATGCCCCCTTCTTAAAAAGGAGAGTCCTTAGAAATAGCTGGGTCCCTTTTTTCTAATCAAGATTACGTCATATTAAAGGGATTAGCAGCGCGCGATAATGCGAGAGAAATGAAATAATGGGAAATGCAGTTTTTTTAACTTATAATAAGAGATAAGTGGTTACAATTCCACATAACTGACTAACTGCTTTAATGTACAACCACCAAATAGTGAAAAAAAAAGTATTTGAAGGGATTTTTGCCATCCCGTCCTCCCCAAATAGACATACAGTGATGCCGTCTCAAAATCAAGCACTAAACAGCTGATTGTGGTTTACAACCATATTCCAATAATTGTAACTTGCCACCTATAACCTTTAATATTGGACGTATCTTGGCTCAATTTACAATCACGGAGGCTATGGATTTTTGAGTTTCATACTAAAGGCTCACTGGTGTCATCATGTAAAGTCAACTTTCTAAGACGCTGCTTAAAACCACTGAAAACAACGTATGACCCTAAATTCAAGTAGTGGTTGAGTATAGTAATCCCCCAACGGATGTCCTCCTACTTACATCAGCAACATAATCAAACATAACAATAAATTTTCCTTTGAATCGTCAAGTTGCCTCACCTAGGCCAGATTTGTTATGTTTGAAAATTAGCACTTCCGCAGTTCCGCTATACGAGAGCAAGGTTCAAGGGTCACACGGTGTGCAAAAAGCAAGCCCATTGATATACTTTCCATTCGCAGTGAGTCGATTTGTCTTTGGCGGCAAAACCGTATAGTGGTTCCAAGATCATTGTTACGCATACCCACACCGCAGAAATCGCTCCCTACGACTGTAATCTAATACCTTAACCTTGACGCCGGTTTACCCCTGTTTGACCCAAACAGCAATCAACTTTACAGTGTTTTCAAAAAAACCCACCGTCAATTTTTAGGCTTTGGACTTAGGCTCTGAATAGAATTTGAGCTAACCCAAAATTGATTGGAAAATATCAACCTTTTGACCAGATTTTTCTAAGACTTCAACAGTTATAGCAGGTTAACGTTTGAAAGATACTTCTAAGCAAAGTGAGACCAGAGCCTGCAAGTAATAGCCTGAATTCAGAGTTAAACCTTTTTGAAATGCATCTCGTTAGATCTGAATCAAACTGATCTTTCCTTGCAGGACCTGAGATACTATCAGTGAATTCACCCAAAAGAGAAAAATAAAAAACTTTAAAAACTTAAAAAAGCCCCTTTTTTACAAAAAATACAAAAACCAAGTGCAGAAATAAACAAAGATCCATAATGTTGTGTGTTTGAGGTCAACTGTATTGATCATGGTGCACAATAATATCACGCTGAAAATCTGTGATATTCACGGGAACGGCTTTTTTTGATCTCAAGTCTGAATTTTGAATTACGCCACGTAATAAACATAGAAAATACTAATCTGATAAAAAGTACTGCATGGTCTTTAATACAATGGATTTCATTCCAAGCACAACCACTTTCACAGGTTATGTTCGCACATGTCACCTGCAGTAACAAAATATAAAAATATGAATTTTGATGATTTTTTTTTTGCATGTTTGGATAAGCAAATCGCTGCTAATCCCTTTAACTGTGCCCCGTCCCGTCCGGGTATGGCAAGCTACCGTCCCGGAAATTAGGACAGTCTCAAACACCGTGGTTCATCATAGATGGTGCTCGGGTGTGCGCATCCCTGTAACGGGTAATCATTATTATGAATCGCTTGTAGGCCTTGTCATCTGGGCAATAGTTTAAAACAATCAGATGAGAATAATTTATATTCGTTTTTAAAAAAACAAATATTGACTGCTTAAAGGTTCTTATGACAATTACAGCTGGGTGAATCAGATGTGTGGTTCGGAGAATACGGTATTTTAGACAAAATTAAGATTTTCCTCCACCCAAAGGATATTTCAAGAAAAATCTCCGGATGCAAGATGTGTAGATTCCTAATTATTAATCACAGAATTTTTTAATTTACAAAGTATTTGATCACTAAAGCACTCTACAAAAAGACTATAGCGGGAGACAGAAACCCTTTGACGAACGCGCATACTTCCTGGTTACTGCACTACGTACTGTGTATTTACTGCAGAAAAACGCACTTGCATCTTTTTGGCCACCGAAGCGATCTAGAACTGGATTGCTACTGGTCACGACCACAAAGCACATGCACATACGTCGGTCCTGACATAGCTCCACCAACCTTTTTTACAACCACGGTGTACGCGCTCGTCAAAGGGTTTCTGTCCCCAAAGTATAATATGATATATTGCATAGTGCCAAAACACCAAGACAACAGCTTAGGTAAAGTGCACAAAACATTGAAGTGGCACCACTATGCGGAATAATGTTGGCACTCGCCAGTGGTGGTGGCCTAAGTACTTTTTGAACACAAGTTTGTGGATGTAAAGATATAAAAATTAGTATTGTATATTCAGTGACAATATAATCACAGGTAAATACAAATCCATATTACATGAATAAAATCATCTGATGCGTGCCATATAATTGTGGCGGAAAGGGAAAGAGCCCAAGCCATTTCGTAATGAGGCATGGGCTTTGCTATCGAGAAAAGAAGCATTTTACACAACACAATGCATATATCTATTATAATACCGCACACGAAATCTCGAACACATTATTTGATAGAAACACGTCTGCCCACTGCCAGGCGCATCCCATCAATTGACTCTGAAGAATATGTCTATATAATCAAGGGAACGCCAAATTATATCCTAACACCAGGGGCTAATGGAAGGATTAATCAATTTTTTCAATCAGCAAAAAATAGATCGGCATACCTTGATTCATCTACCCACCCTCGCTTCTGCGTGAGCTCCAAAACCAACATTCCCCTTCAAAGTCATTGTTCCCTCCCCCACCCTCGCTCTTGGAGAAAAAGGCACCTGACCAAGCCATCAACCTTTTCCCAGCGACGACAATTTCTTCGCAGTCCCCCACTCAATTCCTCCTACCAGCCCCGGGCGGAAATAATCCACCCACACCGTGGGTAAGGTTAAACGACCACAATTTTCACGAGGGGGATGGCACTCAGCTCAATAAATGAATAGCATAGAAGCGGAGTAATAAAAACGACTGACGATTTCACAAACCAGAATTGCATTCACGGCTGAAATCACATGAAAACAATGAGGTCAATTTGAACGGTGAAAGACAAGCCAAATTGCCACATCTAAATAGGGGTTATTTTGCAGGATGACAATAGGGTTGCAAAAAGATGGTGGAAAAGATTCCCCGAAAAAATTTTATAGGTAAACTTTACGCCAGGATAAACTTCCGGGAATTTTACAAGGAGCACAGGGAATACTGGAATTTTGGGTACAAACTATTCAATATAAAGTCTTAAACACTTTTAAACCATTTTGGTCACCCAGGAAAAAAATAGAAAAACCCTGCTTTGTATAGTCCTTCTCTTTCATATGTCAGTATAGTTTGTAGTGACTTATTAAGAATATCGACATTTGGCTACAGAGCAATTAAATAAAAGCGCTTTTTACGTTATAGATGCATATTCCAGGCACAAAAAACAAGGCAGTGGACAACCCCAAACCATGACGCAGATATTTCTTGAATTAGCAGTCAAAAAGTAGTACCTTTTCAATGTTGCTCACAGAGGATGTACAAAAAGTAACAAGTCACAACAATTACTCATTCGCTTTTTGAATCAGCTATGGGACCTCTCAAAGTGTTCATTACGAGACTATGGCTCATAAAAATGTGATTCGGGTCATTAAACAAAAACTTTTATTCAGTGCATAATTTATACAATCAGTAGTTGCTTTGTATTAATAGATGCAACAAGTTGGCAAAGTAAATTTTATCTGATGTATCACCCCTATATACAAAGAGGCCCTCCAAGAATATCCATTAGTGTGAACATGGACTAAACGGGACCAAACCAAATAGAGGGTGCACTTATTTTGATCAGCGTACACCTAGAATCAATGAAAGTTCGTAGACTTGAAAAATATTAGACACTACACTAAAAACAATCATTTCTATTATTTTTAAGTTTTGTATTTAGCCCTTTTTTTATTTGCGACGATCTTTCAGTGAAACACAACAGATGAAAAGGCACCATTATTGAACTGAGCCATTATTGGTTATAAAAACAGTTGCAGAACAATTCAAGAAACACTTTAGCATAAAAAGTGGCAAAAATTAATCTATTGACTAACAGTACCAACGGAAAAAAATTTTAGAACATGGGGATCAACTAACAAATGTCCTGTTACGGAATTCGGTTTGGAACATGATTTTGGCGAATGATAACTGCGACTCCAATCATAAATGTAGGTCTGTAGTGCCCTAAAACAAACTCCACCAAATACTTTTAACGTCGAAAAGGTTACTGAATTCACAACTTTTAACACAAACTAGAGCTTATAATTTTGCTATGATAGGTAATACCGACTTTCTTCACTGAAGACAAAATACAAAATACAAAAACAAAACATCTATCTCAGAGAATTAACTAAAAACAACCCCGTCGATATTTGTAATCGGAAACAACTCAGGAATCAGGCCTTCTGCAACAATCACGCAAACAATCGGATCTAATCAAAATAATGCTCAAGAAAAAGGCTGCCGATTACTCATCCAATCGTACTGAAATGAAATGGCAAGGGACTATCTCATCTTCGTTCCGCGTATGAGCAGCACTAAATGTGTCATGAAAACGTTGGAGACCAAACTCACTAGATGATTATGGTTGAGGTTTGAGATCTCTAAGGGGTTTTGTCACAACCGGTCGACGACCAAAAGGTAGGGCAGATTGAGAATGGGATCCGGCAGATCTGTGATGGGGAAAACCCATTGCGGCACGCTCGGACGGATGAGCCGCAAGAGGCCCACATCGCGTGCTAATTGCTAATTGAAAGCAAGAACCGACTAACCTGTGCGAATCTGTGTTTAAAAGGTACCCATTACCATTGCGGGAGAGATTGCTGTGCTAATGCCTAGCCAAGGTAGCATAGTGCTCTCTTGTCTAGGTGATAATAAGAGAGTGTCGAATCTGAGAAGTATCCTTGGAATCAGTCCATCAAGCCAAGACATGTTTTCCAATGTCTTGTACAAGAGATTTGAAAAATGGAGGAACCGGAGCGTCATATACAGCAGCGTGTCGGCAGAACAAGAGTTGGACGAGGCGCAGGTCCCTCTCTCATGCCATACCGAGTTGGATACTAATGAATTCTATTGACCAGTGTTACAATTGGCAAGCAGGTGCTTGTGTGTGATTCTGTCCAACAGGGCCTTATTCACTAGTTTGTGCGAGACTACTGTTGCTCCCTCCAGAAGTGCTGCGGTGGAAAATAGCCATGAAAAGCCAACTGGTCCAGAAATTCAAGATGGAGTGCTGGGCGCTGATCCAGTCATACGTTCTTCTCAAGGTCTCGTATGAGATACATGTGCCCCATCTTTTACTGTGTGAGAGTGTCTTTCAACCATCTCGGGAGCGCAAGGCATTTCAGCAACCATAAGTGCTTACAGACCACAAAACACAAATACAGTGTCGTAGAGGTCCTGGGACATGCGCAAGGCAACCAAAAAAAGCCAATAAGAGAATCCAGCAAGTCTGCACAAGAGGTTATTCCTCGAAAGAAACCAACTTGAGCGCATACGGACTCGAGGTGCTGGCGGTAAGTAAGCTGCTCCAGTCAAGACTTCACTCCAAGTAGGTGGATTCACAGGTAAGGATGTAAATGGCAGAACGCTCCACATATGAGGTTGATATTAAGCGGCGATGACACTCTTTGGTGTATGAAGGTGGAGGCAAGTGAACGCGTGGAATCTACATGGCCTTCGCTCAGCTTCAGATCTCCAGGATACTATTGAGATAATGGGCCTATCCAGTACCGGAAGCCAGGATCTGAGTCACGCTGTAGCTTCCTAACTAAATACTGTCCAATTGCTGACCGAGTGGAGGAGGGCAAGATCGTCAGACGATATCACACTAATTGTCTAGATGTTGTTTGAGGTAATAAAATCAGCTGATAACAAACAAGTAATGAACAGACCCTGGGGAGCCATACAGACAGCCCTTGTGGTACACCGTTCCTCCGACGACGACGAAGACGAACTAACTCTGTTACAATTGTGCCTCGCCTCTAGCCCATAACACTAGGTCTTAAGAAGAAAAAGCTAAACAGTTGGATAAGACAATGTTACATATGAATTGTACAGGTGACGATCCAGGATGGTACTGAGAATCTTGACAGTGTCGCACTGACACCTGGTAGCCACAAACGGTGGCTTCATAATGCTGCATGTAAGGTACCACAAACATGAACGCCTGCACTTAACGGCGCTTTTCAAAGCTTTCCATTCACCCCTACAATATCCATTTGTGAGTACTTTCATCTGGTGGACAATCGCCTTAGTGCGACTACAAACAAAAAAAGTCACACAAAGCTAAATAACCTGCTAAATGTTCGTCGGCAATAAATTGGTGGGTCTTCGACAACTGGCTCCAGCCAGGCCAGGAACATCCTCTCAAAGAGTTTGAAAGAAACACATAGTGGAATATTAGGGACGGTAGATTAATGTAGAGAGTATGTCGACAAGGACTGTTCCTGGATTGCTGGGAGTAGCCCTATGTAGTAGCAAATCAAAAATCTTCTCACAGATCCACTTGAGGTAGAGCTAAAAACTGGTTTAGATGTAGGACACGTGTGTAGAACTCCTGGAACCAATCTAGACATTGTGGGCATTGACATCACAGGAACCTGCTCTGGACTGGTAATGTGACATCCATGGCCCCTAGGGCACTTTCCAAAGCTCTTTAGATTGTGCTAATAAGCAGAGGTAAGCTCATCTAGGGACATAAGGATTTGAAAGGACCCCAGATCACACCACAGCGTGGGCTCGACGGAAGATTTGGTAGATCTACTTTTCATTTGACAGAGCATCGTGTGAAATCCATTAAACTCAATGTTTTCTTGAAACCGACCATATTGCGAGGAGTTGGTCTCCAGCAATTTAAGTTGGCAGTCAACTGGTACACTCATTCTATGGTATTGGACAATTCTGCCGGTGAGGCTGTTTATAGTCTTCCAGGCCTTCCTGGCCCTGGAGTGGGTAAAGTCGATTCCTGGGACCGTCTCCTCCCAGCGCCGCGGCATTTTCCTGTCCCAAGCAGTTTGTCAGGTCTGAAGCCTTGATGAAGCTTCTCTTCTTCCCCGGGTTTTCATAATTCAGAGTCATTGTCAGAGTATCACATTCCCTCATACCCAGGATGGGAATATAAATGCGACGGCCGCCACGTGGAATGGTCTTCTTTGCTAGATTAATAAATAGTTGACACAGTGCTGTGTAGGAACTGTCCAGGTTGGAGGAGTGTGTCGGAGGTTTGGTACTTATTCGAATCCACCAGGTTCGTTGAACTGGTCCCATTCTTCTGCCTTGCAGGAAGTTTCCCCTTTCAACTTGCTTTTGTTTGGTATAGGCTTAGCACGGCTCTCCTGAGCGATCAGAGATGGTTTATGTTGAGACTTTGGAAAGTGGTCGAGAACATACGGTGAATGGGGGTGGTGTCATGTTGCAAAAGCGAGGTCAGGGTTTGAGACGTAGTCCACCTTCCGGAGTTGAAGGTGTCTGGGTGCTTGGGGTCGTGCAAATAGTTGTACACCGGATTTTCATAGCCTCAGTCCTCTAGGGTAGCTCCAGCAGGGTTGGTTTTCCTGTAACCCCAGGTTAATGCTATGACTGTTAAAGTCGCCGGCAATAAATGCAAGGGTGCACCAAAGTTGGTATGGATCTCTGGAATCAGATGGTTAGGTGGCTTATAGACATTGGTGACATGGAACCCCTGCCCATTTTGGTATTGCCCATTCCACCAGGGTGGAGTCTGTAGGGGGGGTGCAATGTGTTTCCATTGGGCTGAGTTTACTAGCAAAGGTGGCAATCCGTGGGTAGCGCTCTGGTGTGTGCAGCTAGGGTGTAGCCCTAGATGTTCAGGAAATGGAACTGTCGGTAGCGTTTGCTCTGGAGGAGAATCGCAGTGACTTGATGCGTATGTGTGAGTTGTTCGATGTTGTTTATCTTTGCCCTAGTGAGACCTTCCACATTTAGTTGAAGCACAGATATGCCATCTGACTTGACATCGTGAGTTTTATGCTGCCCTAATAAGTGACGTGTGCCAGACTGGAATCAGATAGTGTCCTCTGACGGGGCATGATTAAAATACTGTGAGATAAAAAAGACAACGGTGAATTAAAAAGACATACATGAATTAAAAAAAGACACAGATTTAGCGTAGCCTCAGTTTGATTATCATTCGCCTGACAATATCAGTTACCGGGGTTCACCACGAGGAGGTTGAATCTTAACCCTCAATCATTTGAAAGGGAACAAGTACAATGGGACTTTTTTTCCAGTTTAAGTAGAAACATGAGACAATAGTTGCTCAAAAAGGTAACCTTTCCTCCGAAATTTCCTAATCTTAACATAAAGCAAATGTGTGCTGCGCAGATGTGTTTGGATATAATCATCGATCGTCTCCAATTCCTAGTTAAGAAATTTGAACTCCGTGCGATCTTTAATTAAGGGCAAGTCGTCGGATCGGATCGGTGGATTGGCCGATACTACAAAAAAAATATCGCCATCGGATCGTCAAGGAAACCCTGAAATCGGTTAATCTCACTTCTAATCACAGATTGTTATAGTGTATGCTAATATTTCTTTTCAATGCTAGAACTTCATAATCAGGTGTACACGTCAAATCAGCGGCCCTCTACTGGTTTCCATTTTAGTCCCACAATTTTTGTTTTGCACCAGGCAACCTATTTGATGGCCTTATTTTTACTAGGGGGATACAAAGAATCGACTTGCGCCACTTGGGTTGCAAGTGCCAAAACAAAGCAACTACTGATTATAATAAATGCATTAATAAAGTTTTTTTAATACTGAAATCACCCACCATTTTATAGTCCAGAGTGCGTAAAACTTTGAGAGCCGCATAACTTCCAAACGGAATGGAATATAATTTTTTCCTTTTGACCTCCTTCCCCCCTTTGTAGCCCCTAACTGTACCTTTGACGTGAAGTTTCAACGAAATCTGAGAGGGTGGTTCCACACCTTGGTGTTTTCTTCACGACAGAGGGGTGAGAAAAGGCGATGCCACCCTGGACCCTACTACCAACATATTTAAATACATTTTTTGTAAGGCTCGTTCCACACACACCGCGCCGAAAACCGTGGATTGGACGTCAGAAGGGCATCCGGTCAATTTTTTCGTGCTCTCCAAGAAAATCCGCATGGCATAACAAACAAAAAGGCAACCACAGCCCCTGGTTTGGTGGGCGGCACCTGCTCTACCTCAAAAAGGAGGTTCGAGGATTCACCCTTTAGTCGGCGCAGTGCCGCCTGCCCATGACGGTATAAAGCCCGATAGGTGGCTCTGGGATGATGGTTGGAAGCTGGAACTTGGGAGTTGGAGGGGAAAGGGGTGGAGATAAGTGAGGAATTAAGGACGAGGAAGGTGGACTGTGTGTGGTGTACAGGAGGTGAGTTGGAGAGGGGCGGGGGCTATGGATGTTGGGGGTAGAGGGCAGAATGTCACAAGTTGTGTGTGGGGGCAGGAAAACTAGTGAAGGATTGGGGTGTGGGAGTTCTTGGTGCAATAGGAGTTGTGTGAAAAGGTGGTGGAGTTAATAAGGAAATGAGATAGGGTGATCACAGTTATACTGGTTTTCGAGAAGAGGTAGTGAGATTGATCTTGTGGTTTATGCTCCGCCGTTTGGAACGGAAGCGTGAAGAAAAGGAACAGTTTGATGATTAGGATTGGCGGAGAATGGGAGGTCAAATTTTCGTGAATTGGTTTTTTTATTAGGGATGGAGGTGCATTGAATCGGGTGAAATGTAAGGAAGGAGTAAGGGCGTTTGCTGCAAATGTGAGGTGAATCCGGCCACCTCCGTTGACGGGGATAAAACTGGATTTACAAACTTTGGTTTAGTAGTAGTAGGTCCTTTGAATTGCATTTGAACTTTGTCGCCATTTTTCTGTTCAAATTTAGTTGTCTATTAAGCATCCCTCGGACAAGATTTGAATAGATTTTTGAATATATTTGAAATATAATAGGTCATTTTTGAATATATTTTTTTTTCAAGAGCGTACCCTTTGCAGCTTATGCTTAAGCCATAGAAATTAAACTCATGGAAGTAGTGGATTGCCACACACCACCACTAACCTCTTGGCCTGACTCATTTGATCATTTATTACCAAATTTTAGAAACTTGAAGACTTTGTCGACATATTAAGTCATTTGTTCAATGTATAATTTAAATTTTTAATTTTAATAATACTGTATTCATCACGAAAAATTTACATTCTAAAAATAACAAATCACAAGTTACTAAAAGTGTAATAGTCTGCTTGTAAAATATATTCAATGCCACTTTTTTCATTGAAGTCTGGAGCAGACTTTTTAATTCATTGTTTTTTTTGTAGCATGTAATGTATTGTCCCGCCGAACAAGTTCGGAACGGGTACTATAAAAAGAAGCAGCGTCCGTTTTTTCATGCCGTCCGTTCCGTTTGTCCCTTCCGTCTGTATAAAAATGTTAACCACCCAACGTTGTAGTATGCGATTTATCTGGAATTCTGTAAGGGCAACAATGATGTAACTTGTTTATTTTATTTAATAATATTAGTCATTTGACAGTTAACATAAGTTCACATAACAAAATTCGGATCCGGCCGGGCCAAAGGAGGCTCCCAGGCACAACAAAAGTGAGAGCCACTGACATCTGAAAGATGGCGTACCCCCAGCCTCGCCTTTGCTGTCAAGATATAAAATACAAACATGAAAGGAATTAAATTAAAAATAGGTAAGAGACATAAAAATATACGCCCCCCCCCAATTTTTAAACGCCATCTGTTTCCAAAAAATCGTGAACAATTCAGTTTAATTGACATAATAAATTTCCACTGAAATGTTGTCATGCTTGTTACAGGGAAGCAAGTCAAACCAAATTAAAGTTAATTTTGAAGATAAGTTCTCACTAAATCTAAGGTAAACTCAAGTTGTATTTAATTGTTTACAGGATACAACTACAAGATTTAGTGAGTGAATAAACTGACTCAAACTGTCTGTTTTTGTAAAGAGGTTGGTGGTTATTCATTTTCTCAGTTTGTTTAAAATAAAACACATGCTTGTTCATCTTGTTAATGTTTTTCTGTAGCATTTCAGTTGAACAGACTACAGAGTAATATCCTAATCTGAACAAAAGGAACTTATAGTTTGTATCATTTTTAAAATGATACAATCTTAATGTCTTGCTTTTTTTTATGAAAAAGCTGTTAACATTTGTCCTGTAATATCCGCATACTTCAATGGATTTAAACCAAACTTAGTCCTAGGTGCAACATGAGATCTCCCATTTGTTTGATGGATCAAAAGCTCACTTTCCAAGGTCCAAAGGTCATGTGAGGTCACGTTTAAAGAGTGGAAAATTAAATAGACATCAACTTAAAAGTTGGGAAGTTGAAATGAAAAACCAAACTTATTTAATGGATATTCATGCAAACCCTCATTTGTTTAGATGTCTCACATAATCAAGGTCAAAGGTCACATATTAAGGTCAAAGGTTATATGAGGCCAAGTTGCATCAATAAAAGATTGTAAAAGGGCACCCAATTTCAGGCAATTTCAATGTTAAAAGGCATAGGCAATTACATGTTAATAAAAGGGCCACAAGAATGGCAGAACTTTAGGGCATCAAGGCAAGGGCAAATTGCCTTCGGTGCCTTCTGTTATTTTGCGCCCTGTATGAGGCCTATCCATTCCACACTTTGACAGAAGGCGACACTAGTGGTCCGGGTACCTCGATGTATTTTTGTGGGCCGCCAGCATAGCTGGCAGGACCACATCCGTTGTGCGTTGTATTGTGTGGATGTGTGTGTGGATTGTGTGGTGCACAAAATTGTTAAGGGTTTTTTTTAAATTGACCTCAATTAAACGTTTAACTTCAATTGGAACCAAACTTCTGTCTAGGTGCACAATGGGATCCGTCTATGTTGATGATGTCAAAGGTCATGTTGGACAGTTCAAAGGTCATGTTGAAGGTCAAAGGTTCAGTGAGGTCAATTTTAAAAATGGGCTAAAAATGTAAAATTCATCTAAATGAAAACTTGAAGTTCTTGGAACCAAACTTTTGTGCTATAGGTGCACCATGCGATCACCATATTTGATGAGATCAAAGGTCATGTCTGGTCCCAGGTCATGGGGCGCCCACAAGCTTTATATTCTTTGAATATAGCTGCGCGAAAGCCGGACCGCGAAATTCTAGTTTAATTTTTCTGATTCTAATATTTAATGATTGCTGAAGTCATTTTAAATTCTGTAGAAATTAAATGCAAAAACTTACAGGCCAAGGAAAATATTGTTCTAAGTATAGATGTGTACTGTTGATCCCCTGAAAAATGTACCCGTAAAATGAATCAATGTACACAAATCTTTAAATCAACATTAGATCTGAACAGCCATTCCACTGCACTGAGTCCCCCCCCCCCCCCCCACAGTGAGAATGATATGGGTGTAAGCCCTGGCAACTATCGAACCCATGGGTGCATTCGATGACAGAGGACGAAAAAAATAGGGGGTCTTTGGGTGGAGACAGCCAAAATGCCCCAAATAAGGGGTTTTCAGGTGACAAATTTTTAGAAAATTTGTTGCAAAAATTCACCTTAAATAGGGTCTTTGAGTGAATATTTTCAAAATTTTTCCCCAAGAATAGGGGGGTCCTTTTGGGTAACAGTTGGGTAAAATTTAAAAAAATATGCATCTGGGTGATATTTTTCAAAATTGGGTATTTGGGTGGGTGACCGCAACTGAAAATGTGGGTCTAACAGCATCACAGACCTCCAAGATGAGAGTGACCCCCCACCCTACCTAGCCCTATTTCGACATGAATTTGTGTTCCTGAAATCCTGAATTTCAAAGTTTGTGAAATACGTTTAGTGGTGCATAATAGAAAAAATGAGCAAATTGGGCGCTTTTGCAGATGGGTGAGAATGCATTTTGCTCTTGGGTTTTAATCAAACATTATGAGAATTGATCGTTAATAAGGATTTTATACTTTCACCTTTAGGTTTATATTTGAAATCGATGTTAGTGGACTGCAACTTAGAAACACCCACTAATTAAATACTTGTTTGTTTAAATATTAAAATTACTAAATAAATATTAAAAGTGTCTCGCATTGGGATATTGGCAGATAAATTTTAAAATCTCCCTATGGAAGTAACGATCAGTAACTGATAGAATTCATTGGTGCCTTCCATAAGGGCTGTATGGATTTTATCTGAGATGGTCCATTGTATGTGTGACATGCCCGGGGGGATCAGTCTTCATAGACAAGTCCCAGAATTCACTAAAAGGTAAGGGTTTTTCATGATCAGGCATGTTACGTACTAGCGGTGAAAGGGTCTAAAAATCACTAAAAATAAGAATCAAAGGGTTATATTTTCTAAATGAAGACTTACGCATTTAGGGTCCCAGTCATTTCAGCATAAAAAAAATAAAAAAGTGTTCTGGAAGTCTGTACTTGCCTTCAAACCGGGGTCTTCAAATCCCTACATTTCAAAATTTTTTCCGCGCTACGCGTGGTAAAGAAACCATACACATGATTTTTAGTACAGGCATGTTGGTCTGAGATTGAGAAATGACGACTCTTTTATTGCCTGATTATGTCGCTATATATACCAAAATTTTTCTATATCACTTACCCATGATACGTACTTGTTTTTAGCAATTAAAAGGCATTATTTTATTTAAAAAATGTCAGTCAATCTAGGTTTATAATTTTCTTAAAATAACTTTTGGGGACATCATTTGGGTGCATAATTGCAACGTGATTCGGCAATTTTCAGGGAAAATGCCGATTTATCCGGCTGCGACTCAAATCGGAATAAGTGGCAAAAATAAAGTTCTCTAAATGCGAATTCTCCCGATCCTATAACCGCAGAGAAAAATGTCTTGAAAACCTTATCCCCAATGTTTCCGCGACCCACACCGTGCCGCTTACGAACTCTCCACGAACATCTTTAGTTTTATGATTAGTTCAAATAAAACCTTACGTGCCAGGCTATTTTTATACTGTTATAACCGTCGACCATTGGCCTATATACATTTTAACAGTTACCACTTACAAATATCAAATTGTTTTTACCAAATTTTCTCTGTGACACTTTAACCTATCAAATCTGCTTTACTTTTTTATAAGCCCATTTTTAATGTCAACAATACCTATTTTTTGCTATAGGGGGAATACACTTACAATTTCAAAATTTTTTCTATCAAATTCGCATGAAAATGCGCGTTTGGAAAGTGAAGATTGCACTTCACTGCTTGAAGTGCCGCTTGCATGTAGCGCAATGGCCGCTCAGCAAGCCATGTCCATATCGTCGACTTTTATCGACTAGTCGTGCCGCCGTCATGAGAATTGTTGGATATGCCCCGGGCTCAAAAGCATTTCCCTTTTAAATTACATTTACTCGGATGGCTGGAAAAAATAACTTTCCCCAGATAGTTTCTGAATTCACCAAGTCGGACAAGCCTCTCTGGTGTGCAAAATACACTGGAAGAATATGGTTTGGGGTTTTTACGTATAAGGGTATAATTGCATCAATATTGCGTGGGGTAGGGAGAAAAGACAAATACTTGTTTAGGGTATGCAAAAATTGCACTACTAATACTTGTTTAGTGGAGCCAAATTCCATCAAGTACTTGTTTTAGGGTAGCTAATTGCGCGCAATGTGTTTAGGGGGGAAAATGCAAGCTTCGAAAATACGTATTTAGGGTGCTTTTTGTGATTGCTTGAACACGGATGATACCCCCTTGTCATTGAAAGTCCCCCCCCCCGGCTGACCATACTCGAATTTATTAACTTAAGATATGACGACCACACGCCAGCATTGCAGTTGACTGTGATTTGGAATGTTTTTTTATCAGCAAATGTTTTGAAATAAGTTTAAAATATATAAATCTTTGATGCTGTTAACTGAAGAAGTAAAATGAAAAGCCTCACCATTGATTCTTTATATTGCTGTTAAACATTGCCGTTGTGCATGTTAGATACAGTAAAATTGTTTTAAAACTAAATTCTTCTTGACTCATATAGTGTAATTAATATAAGTCTGATTTTTCTAGTTCAGCATCCGCACGTGCAGTAGGGTGTGGCAAGTGGCAAATATACTTTCCGGTTTTTCCCGGATCCGTATAGTTTAAAGGGCATTTAGCACCAGGTCAAAGAGGAATTATCAGAAGTTACCTGTTCAAGCTGTAGAATTGAAAGAAAAGAAGAAAAGCTAGTGTTCCAAGATACGATTCTCCATTCCATTACGTTGTATAGTGTCCGTTCGGACAGTAATAACTAAATTCTCCGATTCTGTCCTTATGAGGTTGCTTATGGTCTTATCATTGCAGGGTAGGTTAGGATACCTGTACTTGTTCCGTACATGCTAAAATCTGATTTGATGATTTTTATCGATTTGCTGATTTAGCAAATCATGATCGTGTCTGTAAGTTGAGCAAAGATGTAAATCTAACAATATTAGCATCATAATCCGGCGCAAGCTTGCAAGCGATTCTTCACCATCACAGTGACACAGCAGACAGTTCATTTGCAGACATTGTCTACCCATGAAGGGGACTCCATTCAAGTTGTACAGGGTTCGCCACATAATGGAAGTGGTTATTTTCTGTGAGCCAAAAGTGGAATACGCAGTAAGAATTGAAAAAGGGCTTATTCCGCATGCACTACTCCTCCATAAAAATATACAATTCGAAAACTGTACATTTCTGGCTGTGACATTAAAGGTGCTTGTTTCGATAACATAGGAACCCCCCCCTTCCCATTTAACCGGAAGTAGTATCAATTTTGTTTTCATATAGATGAAAGGCCGGATTTCTTATGCCTTCCTGAATTTCAGGCTTTAAAATCCGTTCTTATCCAAGATAGTTGACAAAAAACTGCCGTTTTAATAATGGTTAACCATCAAACTGGCACAGTAGTGAATAGGGCATTGATATATGCATTAATTACCGCAACTTTGTTTCTGATGTAATTGGTAGTGGCCTATGCAGTGTCAGGCTACATGGCAAGTAGAGACATGATAGACAAAAAATCAGAACAAGCACCTTTAAATGTAACAAGGGTTTTAAACTCATTAACCTCCGATGGTCCCTTGTCCGATCGTGTGCCTTTATTTATCACATATTTTTTATTCTGTTTCAGATTTGTGTATATAGAAAAAATCCCAAAGGATCTGACACAGCCTACTTAGCTGTGCATTATGTGAGTTGCCCTGTCATAATCACCTGGACTCAGTTAGGGGTGTCAATCTTCTGTCAAGAGCCGGAAATGAAGAAAAAACTATGCTGAGGTTAATCAGTGGCCGTCTTGTGAGGTCAATCAAAATATGGGCGTGTATGAGGTCAAACAAATTTATTGAGCTAAAATGATGGCACTAAGTTAACATAATGCCGGTACAAAGTAAACCTATTAAAATAGGATGTACTAATTCTGGTAGAAACTTGGTGATAGTGTTTGGGAATCCAATTAAAGAGAATTAGAAAACATGATTGGGAACTGGCATTATTCAGGACAGTGCCCCAGGAACAGTCAAAGAGTGGCAAAACAATGCTCCACTATCAGACATTCAACCGATAGAGAATAACCATTTCAAGAGCCACTGACCTAACGATTTGGCTAATAGGATTTTTGATGGGAATTTTGACAAATGGCAGCTATTGCATTTGATGACCTCTTACCCGCATTGAATGAGAAATTATTTTCAGGATTAGAAAAAGGAATAATAAATTATTTTCGGAGTAAAGGGGAACACCAACTTTTAAATGCAGAAATTTAGGAAAAAGGAAGGAACTCAAATTTTTTTGAGCAAATATGAGGAGGAATGTGAATTTTATGTTTTTGGTTCAAATAATTTTGAATTCTCCCATTGCCTTCAGTGTTAAAGGCTGACTCAGAGATTTCAAAATATAATTACTTTGAGTAGAAATTAAAAATAGTCATCTAGAACTAAAGATAGTCACCTAAAATGTTCAATTCCAAAGTTAGAGATGAATCGGATTTTCTGTTTTCATGCAGTAAACATTTATGCACAGTATAACAGTGCCATTGGAACCGTGTATAACAAAAAAATCTGGATCCAGAATTTTATTACAAAGTTGTGATTTTCTATATGAAGGACTTCGATTTGCGCTTAGTTATTTCACACAATGATTAGTATATAGACAAGCATTATGTACATGCAAAAAACATGATTTGTTTGAAAATTGAGTGCGCCCTCATCGGGAAATCTCTGAGTCAGCCTTTAATATCAACAAATCTGTGTGTGATATTTACTAATAGTACCTTGTTTATTTTATTTCAGTATCTATCTTCAGTGCGATATTCATCATCTTCTTATTGCTGTCTGAATTCAAAACCTTCATTGTTCCAGATATGTATGTATCAAATATACTTGGATTAGAGATTAATGGCTGCATATTTTAGCTTTGAATGCATTGGCAAAAAATCAATGCGCGCACGCTCAGTTTGACGACGAATAATGGCACAAGTCTCACAGGGATGCATGCCAAATGAGTTTGGTCAAGCTGATGTAAGCGCATTGTTTTTTGCCAATGCACAAGAAACTGAACATATATGCAGACATTAACCTAATTCATAAACGTTATTAGGCAATAGGTAGCCAAAAATCTAAATGCAAAATGTTTTTTTTTAATTATTTTTTTTTAAAGGAATTCCTTCGAAATGCCTTAAATCACCATATAGCAACTCAAAACAGGTGTCAAACAGGTATCATAAAATGAATTAATCCAACATCACACTAAATTTCCTAAGCGCACCGTGTACACTCATTAACATACGCACCGTGCAATGACAAATGTCAATGCACGATTTTTGTCCAATCTTATTTCTCCTTTAATACTAAAATAAGGTACTCATATGTAAAAGGTAGTTGTGCAGCAATAGACCATTTGCACAATCCCAGAATGCATCTTGCATTGTGCCCATTTCCATCCGGGAACTTGTACCAGAGTTCATGTTTACAAAAAAAATTGTTGTTCATTCGCGTTGCCAAACAGTGCCTAAAATTACAATACAAAGTACCTTTTCACATGAAGTTAATCTTACAAAAATGCAGAAGAATATCTAAGGAACAAAAAACAATCGAGGCACTGATGTTGAAATTCACGACAAAACGTGATATTTTTGATAGTAACTGTGCCCTACTTGTCGCCTTCCGGACGATTACACAACAATAGTGCAACATCACAGATAGGTTAAGTTTTCTGGTATTCTCATTACGCTCTTAACCGTATGTTTTTAGCCAACTTGAGGCTGGTACTAGTTCCTGGATGGAAATGGGCACAATACGAGATGCATTATGGGGATCGTGCAAATGGTCTATTATAAAATACTTAGATGCCTCACCCAATTACAATATATAATTTCTTTTTTTACCCTCGCATAAGCGCAAGGGTATAGTCATGATGGACGGGTCTCGATTTCGTACGTAGGCCATTGCCTTCATACCTCCACCATTCCATTTAATCCAACACACCATTTTAATGTGATCTCTAATTGCATGTATTACAATAGCCCATAGAATACTGTGTGCATAATTACTGGTAACCATGAACAACCCATCATTTAGCTTATAGCATTATAATGGAAAAGAAGTTGGCCAAAATATTTTACAGATGAGATGAGAAAAATAAAGTGTTCTGATGATACCAAAATCTCTGTTTTGAAAGGGTGATTGGTGGGATCGAGACTGGGAGTCAGGTAGTACCCCTTTTATGGTTAATTAAAGATTCAACGAGAGATTTTTGGCATAATACATTGTATCAGAATAGTGATTTCATATAGACCAGTAACAGCAATGTTTGTAAACATGGTAGGGCCTGGTATCTTGAAATAGGCCGGCCTGACTGTTACCACACTGGGCAATGGTATCTGTAGAGTTTTAATAATAGGGCTCATAACGATTCGCAGGGAATGGATTCGGCAGGCAACAAACGATAGTGAAGTAGGATGTTAAGGGTCTATAGAAAAGAACCCCCAAAGATTTCTTAGGATGTATTTGGCTCAGAAATGCCTTGAAAGTGAAACAAAAGGAAAAGGTGATTTTGATTTACTGAATTTTAATATAAATATAGAAGAATTTAAAAGTATTTGCTCCTATAGTAAATTAAAATTTACATTTTGATACCAAAAAATAATTCTCGGCTTAATTCTTTTAAATGGGTAATATTTTGATAGAAAGCTATACATTAGTGAAACAATCGGAATTTTCAATTTTTTAGGACCAAATGGTTATGTGAAATAACTTGTTGCACCTTTTAAAAGGTTTGTTGCTTTTGAAAGGTAGGTTCATGTTCACATACCAAAATATTTTGCTAGGCTGCAGTAAGTTGTCTTACAACAGATCCTGAATGGGTTTATTTAGGCAAGAGACATCCTTGTATCACACAGTCTTCATACAACCAACAGCGTGGGGAATATGCATATGCAAACAGTTGAAAAACTGAATTGCAATAGACAGCAGATGTAATAGAGCTATTTGTGGGTCTAAATTTAGCAAAAATTTCCTAGTCTCTAGTACATAATAGTAGGAAACCAATTCAAAGATATTATAAAATAGTTTGGTCCTATTTTTGTAACAGTTTATTATAGTTTCTTTACTGGGGGGCCCTATCTGTGGAAGCACAGATATTATTATTTTTTTGTTTGTCATTGCTAATCTATCGTCGCATCTTAAAGCGAAAAGCCAGGCTAATATAATTGGCTACTTCAACATATTATAAAATGCATGTTTTTTCAACTGAATGCTCTGTCAGAAAAATGACACTATACATTGATATTAAAGTATTTAAAGTAAACACGTTGATAATATCTTCAGTAATGCATGATTGCAGCCATTTTTATAGCCCACGAGGGAGAAAAAATGAAAATCCGCTGGAGGGCTTAAAACATGCAAAAAATCAATTCCCTCAAAGAGCAACATTTCCCTCCAAAATTTTCAAAATTTCCTTTAATTCTTATGTAATTTCGTATTTTAAGGCAAATAATTTCCCCTCCAAATAGCAAAATTTCAGGGGAATGAATTTCCCAAATTCACCAATTTTCCAGGCATGATTTATAGCACATAGTTGTGTCTTGACAATAAGAGCCAGTGATGAAAGATTAGTGAAAATGCCATAACCCAAACCTTTTCAGCTATTGTTTCAAGAAATAGCCCGCCCAGTTTTAATCGATCATAGGCTTTTTCTCCTGGACACACTATATAAGCCGAGTTTCTGACCAGGAGTTACCCTAGACATTCCTTAGACACCGTTTATCTATTGACTACAAGTCAATACAACAACTCTACAAATGACGAGAGACGTCACCAATTGCGAGCGACGTCACCACATGCCGAACATGGCGACCTCCTGGGGCAACATTTATAGTTATTCTGCTAATAAGCCAGTTATCAATATTGCAGTAGATAGTATTTCTTTCAGACGCAAAGACACATCTTTTAATTTAAAAACATACTAAAGGACCGGCCGTAGCGCCCCCTGCCGTACCCCCCCCGCGCGGTGACGCCGGCAGGCCGGGGCCCGCGGCGCGCTGATTAAATAATTAAAGAAGATAACAGAAAAAAATCACAAAATCAGATTTTTATGTTATGGAACTAGTATGGTATTCTAACATACCCTGCAGGGTGAACAAACACAGTCTAATAAAGACAAAACTGGATATATTAGTCACAATTGTGTCCGTACGACACTTTCTACAACACGTAATGAATGGGATTCTTTTCTTTGACGCTGCCCGTTTCTTCCTTTTATGTTATTCTTCAGTTGGAAAAAGTAACACATGAGAATTCTACATACTAGTCCTTCATTCTTAAACTATTCCCTGAAACTTTCATTATTTTCACGAGATGCACGGATAATAGATTATAATACATGTGATAGGGGTCTGTTTACGTAAAAAGGAGCCTTGTTATTACACTTTAATTAACCAGAAAAGGGGGGGGGTTTGGGTTAATACCTTGATCCCAATCGCGACCCCACTAATAACCCTTCACAAAAACTGAGATTTTGGTTCCAGAAACTTTATTATTCCTCATCTAATCAAAATATTTGGGGTTGGGTGTGGTTTGTTTTAAATTTAATATTATTGGATATTTGGTGCCGTTTGTTCTGCTTGGTGTCCTCACACTTCTCTTTTCTTAAGGACACACGATGTGTTCGGCAAAGACCTTAGCTTCCATTTTTTCGGCTTTTTTGGGGAATCCTTGGTTGCTCTTTTGATGTTACTCCATACCCCAAAAATTCCGCTTTTATATCTGTGTAAATCATGCAATTGGAATCATTTTGGTTTATGTTCAAATGTTTTTTTTATATCTCTTTGCAGCTTTCTGTATTTGATATGCGCAAATTATGAATTAAATTGATGATTGATGATGATGATGATGATGATGATAGCTAGCTTAAAGCTTTCAGAGATACTAAAAAGGCAATTGAATTAGAAAGGAAGTGATGAGTATATTATATAGACCACACAAATCATTTTGTGGTTTGGCTATATACACCTTGAAAAAGTATGTACCATTATGTGGTTGTTATGGATAGTCTTAAATTGTAAATGATTTTTGGACATCCCATTTGGGATATAAAAGTCAAGTTTCCAAAAATTGTTCAGGAATTGATGTGTATGTAATCTAGCAACATTTTTGACACGGTAAGTAAGATTATTGAAAATCATGAGTAATTAAAGTGAGGAAGAGAAAAATGTTTAAGCAAATTTTGTATAAAACAACTTGGCATTATATAATCCTCAAAATTGTAACACTTTTTGAAAAAAATTTTACATGAATCTTGGCCAACAGATTTCTTTTATTAACTTTTCATCGCGCATGATTTTATCTGGGTTTAGGAAAAGACCAGTTTGGTTACTTAAAATATTGGTAGCGAATTTTAACAAGTAATTGTTCAATTTTATAAGTTGGACTTCTTTGCATTAAATTAAGAATAAATGAAAAAAATGCACAACTCATGTCGCAGGTAACCAGGGATGGGTCTACATGCGACAATTTTGTTTCAAAGGAGAAAAAAGCCGAAAAAAAAAAAAATATTTTTTTAAACTTAGTAAGGGGGGTTTTTTGTTGAGTTAATGTTAGTGTTATTTTAACTGCTATGGATCAGTTACGACCTTGGATTTTTAGGTTTATGTGGGTACGATGCATACGAGAAATAATGCTTAATTCCACATAAGAAAGGCATGATGTGAAGTTTTAGGCATTATGTCTTTACCATCTGCACCTTCTGCAGAGCCTGAAATCCGAAGGTTGTTATGTCTTTCTGAAAATAAGTATAGGTAGGCAATTCATTGAAACTAAACAGAAAAGGCAAAATTCTAAAAGGACGCACAAGGGGAATGTTCCATCTGAACTCACAGTGACTGAATCAAGCCATGACTGAAAAGCGGTACAATCAAAATTTACCGATGGCTGAAATCACCACATTGGCGACCCTCATCGAAGAAAAGTGGAGGCGACTGGTCCCTTCTGCGCATAGAGAAAGAAGATGAGTGGATGACGAAATGTGAAAATGGTGGACGTGAGGGATTGTAAACGAAGGATATAATGGAGATTAAATTCATGTTGTGGTAACGGAGGTCTTTATTACAGAGTAAGTGAATTCGGATGTAGACAATCAGAGAGGTGAAACAGACTGCAAAGGTAGACTTACTAAACTGTGTCTTTGCCAAGGTATCTGTTCAGGTTAAAAACTAAATGTCAAGATACTCCATGTTATAATAGAAATAACTTTACAAATTTTGCATTTATTTTGAATGGTAGTTTTTTTAAATTAGATATTGAAAGTTGATGTTGAGTTTTAAATTCACCATCCATGTCACCTTTTAGGCTACATAAGAAACGTTACATGTACTGTATTGCCCAAGTAATCATAATGTGGCCATTCCATAAAGCATAATGGCACATTTTTTTAAGAGCGCCCCCCAATTTTCAAATTTTGATATTTTTGAAACAGTACGTCGGTGATTGTCTTAGGAAACCATATACTGGCAAACGAGAATTGCTTAACAAAATGCGTTATTATCATAAAAATACGCGATTGTGGTAATTAGGAATTTGGAACTTAATGGCAGCGCTGGAAATGGAAATGTACGTTATGTCCCGTCCATTGAGAAAATAGTGCCAAGCGTAGGGAAAATAACTATAACTTGACTTGGCTGTCTGAACAATAATAAAATAATTATTTTTGGTCTGTTGCCTGGTCGCTGGTTTACCTCCACTTCCTTTTTTCTTAAAGGACCCGATGGAAATACGCTTCACTATTTTTTCAGGCTTTTTGGGCTATCCTTGGTGCTCTTTTGATGTTGTACTACTCCATAGCCCCAAAATTCCCGCTTTATATCTGGGTAAATCATGCAATTGATCAATTTTTGTTTATTTTTATAATGTTTTATTTTTATATCTCCTTTGCTGTCTGTCGGTATTTTTGATATGCGAATACTTAATAAATATGATGATGATTATGAGATGAGATGATGATGATAAGCTACCTAAGCGTCAGAGAACTAAAAAGTCATTAATTTGAAGGAGAATTATGAGGTATATTTCTATCGTACCACACAATCATTTTGTGGTTGGCTATATTACACCTTGAAAACAGTAATGTCCATTATGTGTGGTTATTGTGCATAGTCTAATGTCAATATTTTGGACATCCCTTTTGTGATATTACAGTCCAATTTCTCCAAAAATTGTTCAGGAATTGATGTGTAATCATAAAGCAACCCTTTTTTGCAAGTAATATTATTGAACTCATGATTAAAGTGCGAAAAAATGTTTAAGAGCCAATTTGTCATCAAACAACTTTGCATATATAATCCTCAAAATTGAACACTTTTTGAAAAAAGTGTTTAAACATTGAATCCTTGGCAACAGAGTTTCTTTAAACGTTTCATCGCGCCCTGACGTTTAATCTTGTGTTTATGTTAAAAGACATTTTTGTAACTCAAAATATTGGTAGCATTAACAAGTAATTTTCAAGCATTTATAAGTTGGACTTTCTTTGCATAATTCAATAAAGGAAAATGCACAATGTCGCATGTAACCAGGTGATGTGTCACATCTACATTTTTTTCAAAGGAAAAAAAATAATTTAAACTTAGTAGAGATGTGGTAGTTAATTTTATGTTATTTGTTTACTGCTAGGATCAAAGTTTACGACCCTGATTTTAGGTTATGTGGTACAGATGCAAGAGAAATCATGCTTAACTTTCCCACATAAGAAGCATGATTTGAAAGTTAGGCATTATGTCCTTTTATTCCATCTGCACCTGCATAGCTGAAATCTGAAGGTTGTTACTGTCTTTCTGAAATAAGTATAGGTAACGGCAATTCCTGGAAACTTAACAGAAAAAGGACAAATTCTAAAGTTAGGGGGCACAAGGGAAATTTTCCTTCTGAAATCACACGTGACTGAATCAAGCATGACTGAAGCGGTACAATCAAAATTTTCCCTTCTCTGAAAATCACACATGTGACCGAATTTGATGATCCCGCCAAGATAATTGGTGCTGTGAAAATTGAAATTTGTATATTAGGGATGTCAATGCAGGCTCTCATGAATATTAACTTCATTGTACCGTATTTCTTTCTTACAGAGTAAGTTAATTGTATGTAGCACACGCCAGGAGAGTTTGAAAGACTGCACGTCAGACTAAATGTGTCTTTGCCAAGGTTATCATGTTCAGGTAAAACAAATTGTTCAAGATCATCATGAAATAGAAATAAGAACTGTTACAAATTGCATTTTTCTTTTTGAAAGTGGTTTTGTTTTTCAATTAGATTTGAAGTTGTTTTTGAGTTCCCTTCACCATCCATGTCACCTTTTAGGCTACCAAGAAAGTTTACCTTTAAGCTATTATTATGCCAAGTAATCCATAATTTGCCATTCCATTAAAGCAAAATGGCAACATTTTTTTAAGAGCGCCCCCAATTTTCAAATTTTATATTTTTGCACAGTTACGTTGGTGAATGTCCCTAGGAAACTAATACCTGCAAACGAGAATGCTAAAAAATGCGTATTATCATAAAATAAGCGATTTTGTAATTAGAAATTGGGAACTTAATGGCAGCGCTGGAAATGCTACTTTTATGTCCTCCTGGAGAATATTGCCACCATAGCTGCTGAATACAAAGGTCGATCAAACTCCCTATCCCTTGATTGCCTTAACAATAAAATAATAATGGATGAGCGTAACACGTACTGGGCTCTATTTCCCCTGCTATTTCACATGGAGGCCATTTCCAGCAGCCCGTTGAATTATGAAATCGGAGATCTTCCGATAAATTCTAAGTACAACATTCCTTCGTTTGACACAATAAACATTTTTGACTACCCATTCACAGTATAGTTTACTAGCCAGTTACCAATGCAACCGTGTAAAAATCTCAAATTGTTTGAAAAATTGGGCACTCTTCAAAAAGTTCTATTATTTCTTTAAAGGGCCACGGTCCCCGATCACGAATAGCCTCATCCCCCGAACCCCCAGATTTTACTGTAAGTGGCAGAAATTTTGTACCAGAAGATAGCTTCCTATTTTTCCATTTACACTGTGAACTCTTGGGCTAAAGGATAGGTTTTTGGATGTTATGAGCGAACAATGTTCCTCCATTTTGGTTGACTAATATTAATTTTTACACAGTACTCTATGGGGATAAAACCAAAAATCACATTTTTTGAGCTCTTGCTCAAAAACGTGTTGAAATATCTCGCAAAACTTTACAGATTGGGGTTTTGGGGTAACAGCCATTCATCACGATTACAACTATATACTTAATAGAGTCATCCCCCTTAATTAAACAATTGAACATTTTTTAACCAAACATTCACCTCCAACTACGTTTCCTGTTAGTGACACCTGCCTGGCCTTTTAAAGAATTCACCTAAGATATTTTTGTGGTTGCCATAATTTCTTAACCCCAGTGAGTGCATCTGTCACCAAAGTTCATTTTATCAGTTGCATGTTAATCATGATAATAAAAAAAATAATGCACGAGTTAGTTCATTACCGCATTCCCCAAATAGATGTGACCGGGAAACTCAACATCAACTTTCATTACACTAATCTCTCTTCTAGATAGGCTGGGATAAATCTGCTTAATCATGATTCAAGGCAAAGAGGTATTTTTAACGAGTAAAGGCTAGGCTATCATTTCAAAAAGTGACACAAATTTAATTTGAACCACTTAATAATACAAGGAAAGAAATAAGTGTTCTGAATGGGCATAAATTGCCATCAAGAGGGTATATGACTGGCTCTTGTCCGGTCCCTGTATACATACACCTTGACCAATCTTTTTGTGATAGTGGAAGTGGCAGGAGACGGTCAGCCACAAAAAACATACATTTATGTCCTGGACTGTACCATTTCATTGCAAAGAGATCATGCTGAACTGAAATTCACATGGATGGGACATTATCCAGGAAGGTTCACTCGTTGCTTGCTTGTTGCGCAAATTTGGAGCACAGTTCAACCTAATTAAAGTTTCCTGGATGGTTCTATTCAAGTTGAATTTCAAGATCAATGGAAATGGGTATTAATATTGCAACTTTGTGTATTAAGAGTGGAGTCGTTCTGAATCTGAATTTGGTGGATTTATGGGGGAGGTCATTATTTCTGCCGGGGAGGAATACAGAAAAATTTTTGTGCAGTGGAGAGGGAGGAACATTGAACCATGTTGTGTTTATGGAGCGCCCAACTGAAAAACTCAATTGTTCCACGCAAAGCCCACCCATTGCGTACCTGTGCGTACCCATTGCTTGCATAAATTCCTGCATGGTAAATTTGACGTTGCCTAAAGATGCCAAGAATGAAGCTTCATGTCACCAAAATGATTCTTAGTAAGTCCTTATTACCCATTGGTTGACCGAATCTCGTCTCCAAACCCCATAAATTTTTAGAGTGAAAGCTGTACGAGAGAAAATTGAAGAAGAGTTGACTTCACTCTCAAAATATTTTTCTAAGAGTGAATGACAAGGGGTATTCACTCTCGATATGGAGTGAGATGAAGAATTGTGGTCTTTCCCTACTATGGCACCCAGATCTTGGTGACAAGAAGCGAGTTAGGGCTGGCCATGTGAACAGAGGAAATACCTTTCTAAATCACATGGAAAGTGGCACACCCCTCACAAGTAAACACATCATCGAATATTAATCAATGAGTAATGTTTTCTGATAAGATACAGAGTTCTCACTTTACAAGTTGTTGCGTATTTCCAGGGAATGCAGTTTAAATAACAAAAATCTACTGACATAAAATCTTCAAATCAGCAGCCATTAGTGCATTGCAATGTGCCTATGTGTATTGAAGTGTCAGACTTAGGATTAAGTATTCTAAAGTTAAAGAACCACAAGACATTTCATGGTCATGCTAAAAGTAACTATTTACTAGGGCTTGGCAGGATAAAAGAGTGTAAAAGTAAGTGGCTTTAGGTGTTAAAGCAATAAAAGCACATTTTTGTAAGAGCGGTCCAAATTCCCAGATTTTTGAGATTTTTGCACATTTGCATTGGTAAATGGGCTAGTAAACAATACCGGTGAATGCTGAGATCAACATTTCTCTATGTGTCGCAAAAATTCTGGATTTGGAATTTTGTAATTAGAATAATTAATTCGGAGATGTCCGAATAATAATTCAAAGGCTGTTAGAAAACGTCTTCCATATGAATAGTGACTTGGGAGGCTTCAAGAAAATTTGTCTGGCACAGGGAGTCGGCAACTGATGCTGCACAGGTTGATTTGCACAGAGTCTTAGGAAACCGATAGTTTGTTTCTCAATGTTATGGATAATGGAGGGTGCCATCCCATTCACTGGTGGGACTGTCCAGTCAGTTGTAAATCTATATGTGTTTCAGCTCTATTTTATGTGCATCCGGACAAGTGCTGTAGCTCTACGTTCTTACCAGCCCCAATATCATGAAGGTACGCATCGCACAAAGTGACAATAAACGATTCTCCTGATTTCGGTCATTTGTCCAAGGTTACCTTGGAATTCTCAAATCGTTATGAATAATGGATGGCACCATCACGTCACTGGTGTACTTGTTCAATCCAGTTGTAAATCTATAGTGTTTAGCTCTATTTTATGGCATCCGGGACAAGGTTGCTGTTAGCTCTACGTCTCCAGCCTTATCATGAAGGTATCGCACAAAGTGAGTATAAAACAGATTCC
>JAMKCH010040923.1:0-25041 GCA_023653785.1 Ophioderma brevispina | reverse complement strand
ATGTGACAAGATATATTAGTTGACATATTAGTTGATCCTGTAAATATATTATGTTGACATATTAGTTGATCCTGCAAAGCTGACTGATTTATGTCTCATGATTTTAAATGAAGCCAAATTGCCAGGCAGTGGCGGCCAAGCCTCATTCATTATAGCAACCCACCAAAAATGTCAAAAGAAATTACAGCAATACGGAGTGCAAACCACAAACCAATTTGGGTGCTTTGATTTGGGTCAGTCATGGGTGTTCCCAAGACCCACATGCGACCTCGTTCTCCTTCGTTATTCATACAAAAAATTCAGAAATAACCCTTCCGGTGGAGTTGATTCTTCAACTCCAACGGTTTGGAATAAGAAAATATTCCTTGACAACATATAAAAAATTCAAAATTTTTCGTCAAGATTTCGCTTTTATGTGTTAAACCAATGGCGACGTCTGAAATTGGAATTTCTTGGCCTCCCTCCCCTGTAACTAACCTTTCTTCCAGTCTTGAAATAATTTAAGCTATCTACTGATGATAGCAGAAAATACAGATAACTAATTCATCATGTCATACAGTTAACATATTACAGGTGTTACATTCACAACTGTAAATCGCTTTGTAATGTGTAATTGAATTTATCAATACAATTCATAACACTTTGCACTATGCAGATGACTGCACTTGTCCAGAGATTTTTTCCAAGTTGTTTTCAAAAATTTTAAAATTATGCTTTTTCATGACCATATTAGGAATCGGCATAATTATAAAATGCTTTCAAATGAGTACAAACAAGCCTAGTCTTAGGTCAGTGGCTTTTAGATGGCTTCACAAATGACCACCATCTCATAAAGCACTGACTTATGTGTAATAACATATACGGAATCTTAAAAGGTTAATGTGTCATATGTCTTCAGGTTTAACTTATTTTATAAATTAACCTGTCTGAAAGCTACTTCAGACAAGCTACATTTCTCTTAGTCTCCAACTAAACAAAAATTATATTTTAAACAAAAAAAAAGTCATTAATTATATACATAGAATGGCATAATATATTATTATTTTTCATTAAAGGTGCAACAAGAAATTTTCGAGGCACCCATATGTGACCTGTTCCCACAAAACCAGACAAAGTCGCCAGAGTACTTTAGGAGAAAGATCAATAAACTTGTGTAAAATCAATAGAAAGCAAAAGAATTTAAAGACATTATATTGATTTTTGATATACAAAAGGAAGTGCAATGTTTACATGTTATACATCATTTTAAAGCTTGTTTTCTCAGAATTTCAAATCTGCGCATATCTCAAAATGAAAATTTTCCGACTTTATCTGGGTTTCGTGGGAGCAGATCACATATATATTGTATCATAATAGTAATTTCATATAGATTAGACACTAAATAGATTTCTTACTTTGTATTTGGCTACAAAAATTTTTTAAAAGAGATTACAAAGGTGATTTTGATTCGCTTATATTTCAATATAGAACATAGGCTGAATTTCGTATTTGCTCCTATACGAAATTAGAAATTTCACACTTTTTGTACCAAAGAAACATTTCTCAGCTTAATCCTTTGAGATGGTAATATTGTTAATTGTACATCATGGCAAAAATCAGTACTTTCATTTTTTTAGAGACACCTGATATGTAAAATCTCTTTTTGCACCTTTAAATGTTCTTATAGGTGCATTTCATAATCAAAGCACCATTATTTTGTTATGGCTCATTAGATAGGGATCCACAACCTCATCCTAATTAAAAGGTGGGTGACACAATTGACAACCTTGTCCTCCTACTTCTCCCTCATCTCTTGAGATTTTGGTATCAGAATAAAGGTCATATTTTCTCAGAAATTAAACAGTCATGCAATATATAACAAAATGTTAAAGTTTGATGTTGTATTGCTAGGGATGTTTTCACAAAGAAAATAGCATAAATAACCTATCCTAAAATCACCTTCAATGACATCTGTCCTATTTTGCCCGATAGCAATTTTCTCACTGTAAACCATACTGTATTACCTATCAGATCTTGCATTAAGCAACATCTTCAATAAAGAATAACATATCAATGCTAACATTACGTCTTGCCTGAAGACATTAAATCCTCTGACTTGTTTTTAACATTCTCCAGTAGTTGCATGACAAGCAAGAAGATAGAAAGTTGTCTCCATATGACAAAACAATTGCTGACACATATTCAAACACAAGGTTGTGTCTCAATACAAAATGTATTTTAGGGTCCTTAGACATGGGAAGTATGGTCATGTGATAACCTAAATGATGACCAAGTTTGATTGGATAGCGATCATAGAAGAAGGTATTGACCTTTGTTGACAATGTATCTCCACATTTCTGACAGATCCAGAGGAGCACCCCTGGATATTGATGATATGGGTAGTAGTCCTGTGTAAAACTACATCATGCCAAGTTTAGTTGGAATGCTCATACAGAAAAAGATCTTGACCTTTTTTGGACATGTCCCCACCATCTGACAGATACAAGGGAGCACCCCTGGGGTATTGAGAACATTTGGTAGTAGTATTTGTGAATGTTCTCAATCATCCAGGGTAGGTGAAATAAAGAAATATTCGAAACTAGTCTTTCTGGAATTACTATTTTTTTTTTTAGAATGGCTTACAAGTTTCAGTATTATCCAAGACGCATCATCAGGCCGAATGTTGGTCTTGTGGCGGACAAATCCACTGACGTGACGAGGTAGCAGGTCACTTGACACAGGAAAAACGTTGGGGATCTTCCTAATAGCTGGGTCGTAAGTTCTTGGCAGATATGACGTCGTCCTCCCCCTCTATTGACCAGACCAGTACTTGATGTTCAGAGCCCATAATACATTAGTCCACAAAATTAGAGTTATATAACACCCTTTTCCATCGCGCGAAAGTGGCATCCTTCTACCGAGGAAGCAAAAGAAAGGGTACGCCAGCACCTCAAATTAGCACTAAACACTGGTGTTACAAAAAAAACTGGACTTTTGGAAAACGCCTTAAAACCACGTGCGACAAGACCAAAACAAATGCGGAATCCATTTCCCTCTTCCAACATAATACGCAGGAATATCACTATTCCTTAAATTGGTGGCATCTCTGAGGAAAATTAGGCGAGTTTCAGACAATTCACAATTCCCTGTCTTCTGAAACCTGCCAACACTCTCAGACAGAAACTAGTCCCTGCATAAAGGACACACCCCTAGACACAACAGAGTAAATTGTGATGCCATTCATGTAAGGAAAAGGACTGCAAGGATCTGTACATAGGTGAAACTAAACAGCCCTTGCACAAGCGAAGGTATCACACACCGGCGACCTAGTCATCAGGAATTAACGATTCTGCAGTTTATTCCCACCTCAAGTTCACAAGCACTCCTGTGAGGATAAAGGGCGTTATGTATTGGCAAAGAACATAAGTGGTTTGCGAGAGGGGTTAAGGAGGCAAATTACATCCGAAGTGAGGCACCATCTCCATAGAGGGGGAGACTACGTCCTAATCTGCCAAGAACTTACGACCCAGCTATTAGGAAGATCCCTCAACGTTTTTCGGTCAAGTGACAATTCTACCCTGTCACGGGTCAGTGATTTGCCGCAACAAGACCCAAAAGTCGGACTGATGATGCGTCTTGGATAAAGACGTGAAAAACTGTAGCCAGTCTCAAAAAAAATAGTAAGTCCAGAAGACTTGTTTCAATATTTCCTTAATGGTAGTAGTGCAATGTAGTATTAAACGACATGATGACAATGTTGTTGTTGAGTAGGGATAATAAATTGTTATTGACTGTTGATAATCTTCTCCCCTCGACAGACCCAGGGTTGGGAGAAACCACTGGTATATTAATTGACATGGAGAGACATGAGCAAAAGCAGTAGTGTCATGTGACAAGTGCATGGTGACCAAGTTGGTTGAGAATGGCCAAAGTGTTGACCTTTTGACATTTCCTCCATTCTACCTAACAGACCCAAGGGAAGACCCCATCGGATAATGATTGATATGGGCGTAGTGTTATGTTGGTAAGCTACTGGTGACCAGTTTGGTCGGGATATAGCACCACGGGAAAAAAAAAATGGCAAATTGTTGACATTTGACATTTTCTTCCACTGGCAGATCCAGGGGAGCACCCCTGGGATAATGATTGCCAGGGTAGTAGTGCCATGTGGTAAACTACATGAGGACCAAGTTGGGGTTGCGAATAGCTGCCATTAGGGGAAAACACGGTATGACCAATTGTTGACTTCTTTTGAAATTTCCTTCTCAATCTGACACACCCAGAGGGGCACCCTGGGATAATGATTGACATGGGTAGTGTGTCATGTGGTAAGAGTATGATGACCACAGTTCTTGGGTTGAAATAGCTTACCCACGGGGGGGGGGGGGGGGGGGGGGGGGGGTGGGGGGGGGGGGGGGGGGGAAGGTTTATGGAAATTTTATTGTTGACCTTTTGACACTCCGTAGTCCATACACAAAACAGGGGAGCACACCGGGAAACATGGGCAATGGTGTCATGTGATAAGCTGAAATGATGACAAAGTTTGGGTGGAATAGGGTACCACAGGGGGGATACAAGGACAAAATGCTTGACCTTTGGACATTTCCTTCTTCCATCTGAAAGGGACCGGGGAGCACCTGGGAAATGATTTTAAATGGGTAGTAGTGTCATGAGATAGCATATGAGGAGGCAAGTTTGTTGAATAGGTACACAGGGGGAAACAGACAAAAATTGGAGGACTTTTGACATTTCCTTCTTCCATCTAACAGACCAAGGGAGCACCCCCTGGGATAATGTTAACATGGGGAGTGGTGTCATGTGGTGGTAAGTATATTGTAGATATAAGAATAAAACATATCACTGCTAACCATTACTCTTGCCTTACCCCGATTCCAACAAACCTGCCACAATTTTTTAAGCTGCAAAGAAAAAATAATGGAAGGTTTTTTCAACTTTGCCACATGCTTCCTGACCCACCAGGACTGCAGAAGACTGTACAGGACAGTCCAAGACCTTGCAAAAACTACTGCCTGAATTGCCTCACTGGATTTCGAAAAAATGGCCAATAGGCACCGGAGTGAGCAAGTCTGGGAAGCGGTTTTCATAGCAAATAATGGGTAAGACTCCAGACGGCTGCACAGAACAGGCCCAGCAAATAGACATTGACCAGCAACTATGGTCACATGAAAAAGAAAAACTGCTCACGATTTTTCGAAAAATGGCCAACCGGCACCAATCTGGGAAGTGGTTTTCAGCCACCATACTGGAAGGGGTTTATTAGCACGTGATATATTTGGTGGCTCTGGGGACCCGGTAGGAAGGGGAGGGCCCACGGTCCTCTTCGGGCGTCCCCTCTTTTCAACCCGATCTCAATCTACACGTCCCCTCTATTCTAGACCTAGCTTCTCCTTCGCCCGCGTGATACTAACTATGATAAAGATAAGAAACAGGGAAGTCAAGAAAGATTCCTGAATAATTCCAACTATTGATTGTTTTACAGTCGTCACATTTGTCGGAATAATCTGGATTTTTTTTCGCAAGGAGACTCCAATGACCATTAGAAAACTATCTGTACGTCTTATTTAGGGATAATTCATTATATATGTGCCGATTAGATTCATACCAATAAATCTCTTTAACATTTGGAAAGTTTTGCCATGTTTTTTTAGTTTAAACTACATGATGTCAAGTGGTTGGAGTAGCTACAATAAAATTGTTGCACTTGTTGACATTTTCTTCTCCCCCCCCCATCTGACATGCCCAGGTAGGGAGAATAACCCTGGCTAATATTGAACATGGGGAGAGGGAGACACGGGCATAGTAGTAGTGGTAGTGTCATATGATAAGCTACATGGTGACCAATTTTGCTAAGAATAGTGAACCACAGGGGAACAAACAGTGTTATGGCAAATGCTGACCTGGGCATTTTTTCTTCACCTAACAGACCAAGGGGAGCACCCCTGGATAATGACTGGACATGGGTAGTAGGTATTGTGATAAGCTATATGAAGACCATGTTTGCGTTGGAATAGAACCACAGGGGAAAACAAGGACAAATTGTGGACCTTTTGACATTTCCCTTCTTCCATCTGACAGACCAGGGGAGCACCCATGGGAAAATGGCAGCCATGGTAGGAGTGTTCATGTGGTAAGCTACATGACAAAGTTTGGGTGGAATAGTTAATAGACAACAAAACAATGGTAAATTGTTGACATTTTTGAAATTCCACCACCTTATGACAGAACCCAGGGAAGGCACCCGAAGTACGACGATCAAGTTTCTTTGGAATATTGTCACAAAAAGAAAAATGGTGACCTTTCGCAGATGAAATGACATGGCATGCATGCACCCATACATAAATACATGTACATACATAACTAACATCAACATCCCATTTGATAAGCCAGACGTTCCTACCCAAAAAGTTTCAGAGGATAAGTTTTCTTACAATACTAAAAGAAAAAAAAGGCAAGTCTATCAAAAATAGTGTGTATTTGTGTAGCTTTGTGAAGATTTTCCATGGTTTACATGCATGGATTGAGTACGACATGAGATGTCCTGCACGTTTTTGCAGGACAGCTGATGGTGTTTTTGACAGGTTATCGATATTCAGTTTCACAAAAACATTCACTCTGGGAGTATATCCACTTCCACTGTGGTCAACAGTTGTCTTCTGCAACAGTTTCTGGCAAGTGATATGGAAGTAAACAAGTCTGGCATACTGACCAGTTACAAAGTATGCTGACTCCCTGTGCACATGCGCGTCTGGCAGGGAACCCTAAACCATGTGTATAGAACTAAGAATCTTCGGTAATTGAATACGGGTACGTCATGGAAGCTGTGGAACAGAGGGCAAAAACCAGGTATGGCCTTAGATATGATTATCAGTGGGAAGTCCTGTGTTACCAACAAGCCAATTGGCATTCACCTCTGTGCTGATGCTCAGTTGCACAGCATAATAGCATCCAACACTCACCATTTCATAAGGCAAATTTTCCTACCAGGCCCCATGTCACTGGGGGAAATAGCGGGGAAAGGCACAAATCTTCCCAAATCCCGCAAAATCGCCTGAAATTGCCAATACGGGGATCTCGAGAACTTTTGAAATCTCGAGCAATTTATGGAATAATTATTTGCCGAGTCGGTAATTTTACGCTATTTCTGCATTTTCCCCAGTGACTGGGCCTCCTACCCAAAAAGTTTCAGAGGCATAATTTTTAAGTTACTGAAAAGAAAAAAGGTGAGTCATTAAAAAAAGTGTATTTATGTAGCTTTGTGGAAAGTATTTTGCTTGGTTTCCTGCATGGATGAGTACGACATGAAGATATCCTGCCTCTTTTTGCAGGGCAGCTGATGGTGTTTTTGACATGTTATCAATATTCAGTTTCACAAAAACCATTCACTGTGGGAGGATATCCACTTCCACAAGTGGTCAACAGGTGTCTTCTGCAACGGTTTCTGTCAATTGATATGGAAAGTAAGTAACAACAAGTTTGGCTACTGGACCACCATCTTAGCCAAAATGTGTTGGAACACGGGACTGCCAGATTATTTGCCGTATTCTCTTAAAGAGATATATAGGAAATCATGTCAACTGGGTTTGGGAGGCTTGGAGCATTCTCATCCATACACCCCTCCCTATCCCCACAATCAATGTTGGGTTCTTGTAGGGTTGGCAAAGAACAAAAATTTAGGAATTAAAAAATTAAAAAAAGGGGGGAGGGGGAATTTTGAGTAGGCCTATAAAAGTCTTCCAACACGTTTGGTTAAGATTGTATTTCGTATTATTAGAAAGAGGATTTCATGCTAAACTTAATTGCCTGCATTTCAATTAGATAATGATATTGAAACGAAACTTGTACACAATATAGGTACAAATAAGATGTTTTCATCGGAGGATCAAAAATTACACATTCCCACACTGCCTTACTTTAGGGAATCATGAGGTCACTTTAATCAGCATAGGCCATACTTTCATTGCTTTAAAAAGGTAACATTCATGGGTTGTTTTACAGCAATTGTGTGCATATGCCGGTTGCTTCCGCGGTCTTAAGTGTATTATTTTGTGTTTAATAACTTAATATGTCATAAGTGTCAAAATCTTGACAACAAATAAATTTTAAAAAGGCACGTTAAATAGAAAAAAGACCGATTTTACATGTTAATACTTTTAATATAATATAGGGTTACACGCTTATTTGATACATAGGTTACATTTTAATGAAAATAACCAAATCGAAAAGGACGAGACTTGATTTCGAACCGCCACCCTACCGCTTGCAAGGCGGAAATTTTGCCTCTAAGCAAATCGCTCCTTACATACTGATCATTCGTTTTCAAACCAGAAAATATTTTAAATCAAATGAATCGGACGACGGTATACCAAATCCTACACACGTAAATCACGATGAAGCACCGATAAAAAATATTAACAATAGAGGGACTAACGGAGTCTGATCTTATTTTCATATGGCTTAGGCCATGGTGTAGCGTTGATTTTTTAATAAAGAACAATTTTCAGAGATCATTTATTCTTGAAAATTAGAATTTTACCGTGGATTATCTATGTTGTGGACAAGGTGAAATGATCGAATCGGTTGTTGTGATAATGGATCACATCACGTATAACCAATGGTGTTTACAACGTTTTCAGTAAACTTGTAGAGCTATACCCAATTTATCTTGGCGGGTTTATAGATGGCTTTCTTAATCATAGTCATAATAATTTTCTTTTTCATTTTTTTTTTTTTTCATAATAATCATCTCATATCTATCATCATCATCATATCCATCATCATCCATCATCATCCATCATCATTAATCATCATGTAAAGAGCGAATTTGCTTAGAGGTAAAGATCTCCCCTTATAAGCGGGAGTTTGGCGGTTCGAGAGCAAGTCATGCCATTGGATCGGCTCTTGTCATTTGAAATGTGAGGCCTCACGCTATTACAATGGAGGATCCAGGATTTGAAAAATATAAAATTACCGGGGGGCGAAAGGCTGTAACTGGTCCAAAAGAAGCTAAAAATGGGCTGATTTTGCAAGAATTTGCAGATTTAACGGGAGGCGCGCGCCCCTCCGCCCCCTCCCTGGATCCGCGCTGATTATCATATAAAGAGCTAACCGATAGGAAAAACATATTTAACATGCTAACAAATTTCATTTTTGTTCTAGTTAAATGTCTTCTAAAATTTGTATTTATTGGAAATATTTACACGAATTGAACTAATATAAGGTGTTTTAAACACAAAAATAAGGACTTTGTAGCGCGGAGGAAAGCACACTGTCTACGTCGTCGGTGACGTCATCGTTTCATCATCATCATCATTTCGTTCATCGTCATCTCATCATCATCTCTACACATGAACTCCACTACTGGTTAATATGCCTATAATCATTATACCAATGCAGAAGATGCGCCTAATGAATTATTTGGGCGTTGCTTGTTTACATTGAGTAATCACGGTAATATTATTGCTCCTGTACATCATGGAAGTTTATTGATTATACGTTGACAATTTATTTTTTCAATTTTAGTAAAACACCCATTAAATTAAGAGCCTTTTCTGTCTATATGGACGATTTGGAGCCCAAATATGCTACGAGTACATATTTATTGACCACTCCCTACGGACCCGATGATTCATTTTCCATGCAATGTCGTAAGCCAATATGTTAGTTTATATGCATCTGAAATTTGTTGTAATAGATGTTTCATAAAAGAAGTATGAGGGAAAATGTAAAATTAGTATGATTATTTTTTCACTTGCAGACACAATCTAGCCAAAATGTGTTGGAACACGACTGCTCTTTTGCCCCGATATGTGCCGTATTTATCTTAAGAGACTATATAGGAAATCATGTCAACTTGGGTTGGGAGGCGTGGAGCATTCTCTATCCATACACCCCTCCGTATCCCCACCAATCAAAGTTGGGTTCTTGTAGGGTGGCAGAACAAAATTTCAGGATTCAAATTGTCCAGGGGGGAGAGGGGAGGATTTTGAAGTAGGCTATAAAAGTGTTCCACACTTTTGGCTAAGATTGCAGTTACACAAGTATGCCGACTCCCCATGCACATGGAATGCTTGCAGGGAACCCTAACCATGTGATTAGAAACTTACGAAATCAGTCCGTATGAATACGGGTAGGTCGTGCTCGGGTGCGAAAGAGCGGCAAAACCAAGGGTTGGCCTATATATATGATTCATCAGTGGGAAGTCTGGCCTGTACCCAACAAGCCAATTGGCATCACTTCTGGTGCTGCTTAGTGCACAGCAAATGGTGCCGAACGATTTGATTTGTAATATGGTAACTTCAGTGCACTCCTACATGAAGATCTAAAGTGGATGGTTACTGTGTGTAGGTTTGTCAATCTGGTGATGCATACATCCTTACTACTTAGGGTTGCCATAAACTACTCAAATAGGTACTTAAGTGTATAGGTGACATTAGAGCACACTGCGGTATGTGCAGTTGAGGAGAGCCTCCCATGTGTTCTTGGTAAAAGTGTGTATCAGAAGTCTTAACAGTAGACTTGGGATGAGTAGCCCTAGATAGTGTTACTTTAAAGTAACACTGTGCGCACACACAGAGTACCACAGTTTACACCAAGATGAAGGAATTTACAGTGTAAGTCTTCAGAATCGATAATGTCAGATTATGGAAGGAATTACAATGACAGTTGGCTTTTGGACTTGGGAGGGGACAGAAAACAAAAAATAGCCAGATGGGTTCCGGGGGACTAGTTAACATGCAGGCGATGAGTACTAGTTGCCTGTTAGTCGGGTGGACTAGTACTTACTAGTGCCTGATTAGTCGGTGACTAGTACTTACTAGTTGCCTGATTAGTCGGGTGACTAGTACTTACTGTTGCCTGACTATGCCTCATAAGCCTCTGTGTTACAGTTCTACACACTTAAAAATATCTGGGTAAAATATGCACCGACTAAAAACTTAAAAATGACCCTATTTGAGTTAAAATCACTCTATTGTGTCATATTTAACCCCAAAATTAGTTGCAATCAAATGGGTTGACTTTATTTTAGGTCTGTGCATATTTGAACCTGTTATTTTTGAGTAATATATAATTATTGCGAAAGACATCAAATTTGCTGAGCCTCTTAGGTCAATTCAAAATTTATGGTTCAAGATGATATAAACATCTCACTTTGTTTCAGACTAAGCTAGGGAGCAAAGTCATGGATCACAAAAATGCCCCGTAACTACTAGTGACAAGTGTTCCAAATTTTCGCGGTTTTACAGACTATCCAGTAGTGCAGATATTATTAAAACACGAACTACTAATAAACTGATCCAGGAAAACAGCTAAATAAGAAGCTCCAAAATCATGATTGAGTGCGTTTAATTTTGGCAAGCAAGAATTTCTTCTGGTGACATTTTCCAGCGCTACGGTGGTACTGACGCAAACCATGCAATATTTGTACTTTACGGATAAATTTCAAACATCTAACGACAGCTAGGATCATCTCTTACAGCTTCACAGTTCCGCATGTCGCGCTTATATGGAGAAGCCTTGTTGTATATTGCCGGAAAGAACATGAATTGTTTAATACAGGTTAAAGCAAAACTTGCCCATTATTTCGTCAAGTGAGTTTATTTATATCATTCTGCATTTGACGGCAGAACCCAATATTGGGTATGCATTTAAAATTCAAGGGACACCTTCCAGAAACAGGGGGAGGAATGGAAGGGGGGGAAATAATTATCTCAACTTCAATCTTATATTGGAGTATAACAGCCAAGCTTGTTATAGTGTTATGGGAGTTTATGGGAAGAAGTCCCATTTTAGATGCAGAAGGACACCGAAAAATCTCGGAGAAACCTGCAAGAAGTTCGAGTATGGATCGGCAACCCAATACACATACGACAACTGGTCGACCGGGGCTCAAACCGGGCGTTGGTGAAATGTGAGTGACCAGTACACCTACTCGCCCTCCTGATGTCATTGAGTGTGAAAAGGTATTAGTGCAATATGCTGCGCCATTTGTCAGCAATTATCATCAAGCATACTCTATGCCCAAAGTATTTGGTACAGTGGGCTCTTGAAATGGTTCTTCCATTCAGGCAAAGAGAAACGCGTTTCAGTGGGTCTTCCTTCACCCTGAGGTTCGACCCTGGGTTGTGGGCCTGCGGATTTTATGTGGGGTTTGGTTCCAGTTTATTACTCGGCCTCGCAGGTTTTGTCCGGGTACTCCGCTTTCCTTCTGCTTCTAAAACACAAACTGGGCTCTTCTTCCTTAAAGTGTATTTGGTTGTATATGGATGTGATTTTTATATGATGTAATACTGTATAATGATGTGAAAGTGAATTGAAAATTGAAGAGGCATTTCATGACTTTTTCACAGCCTCAAGAAATTGAGATTGTCGCAATTGTGGTGATGTGGCTATGGAGAGTGCAAAAGAAGTTTGATGAGTGAGATGCTGTGCTGATGATTTAGTTTTTAATGTGTGAGACAATGGAGGGGTTGTGAGGGAGAGTTTTGTAAGTGGAAGAAGGCATTTGAGAGTTAAGGGGCCCCCCTGAAGGTAACCTGGGAAGACTAAAGTGTATGTGATTTGGGGAGGAGGGGGAGGTGTTAGTACGGTGGACCCATGTGGAATATGTGGAAAGAGGGGAGGGCAAATCAGTGTGGTGTGAGAAATTGGGAAAATGGATTCATGGGAGTTGCACAAAGGTGAAGAGATCGTGATCCCAAGTTTGGCAAGAGACTTTGTGTGTAGAGAAGATGCAAGAAGGGGTTGAGGGATGCGGGAAGGAGGTGGAAAAGTGTGTGTGATGTGCATGACGGTGGAAAAGTGAAGGAGTTCACCAACTAGGGGTAGGGTTGCAAAATTCCTGGGAATTTTCAGAGCGGAAATTTCCATGGACATTTTTGGGAATTAACGGAAGAAGATGGGAATTTTAGGATTGTCAAAACAAGGGTTCTCAAAATAAGGTCATTTTGTTCATAATTAGGATATTACTCCGTGCAGCTGAAAATGCTTCAAAGAACATGCAAACAAAAACAAGCCGGTTTTCATTTAAACTGAGAAAATGAATGACCACCAACGCTTTAACAAAAACATACCTTTTGAGTTCAGTATTCTTAATCACTCCTGGTTTGAATCCTGTAAACCACCCACCTTCAGTTTACCCGTAGATTTACTAAGACTCATCCTCAAAATCACTTCACTTTAACTAAAATGATTTTGACTGCGTCCTTTACAGGCATGAAAAATTTCAATGGAAATTCAGCCAATTTTTCAGATTTTTTGGAAATCCAAAATTTCCACAATTTTTTGTAGCCATTTTGGGGTTTGATTTTACGTGCATAATCATACAACCCAAAATGCCCCTAAATTAGGGCTTACCAAGGGTGCACTCTAGAAAAGTCTATTCAAAATGACTATAGTCGTGTCTCTATCTCTGTGCACAGATATCCATAATATTTACACCTGCGTCCAAGAAATGCCGTCTTAATTGGCTTTTAGCAATATGTGCATGTCCATAATTCTTAATTAGCTCAAAAAACGTAGCATGATAGAAAGAGGCCTAGCATGGTTTTTATTTTTTTTTTTTTTTTTTTTTTTTTTTTTTAAATGTTTAAAACTTAATAAATGCCAAAATTGAAAATTTCTGAAAAATTCCAAAATTCCCGGGCCCCCTTCAAAATTCCCAGAATTTCCGGGAAGTTTTCAAAATTCCCGGAAACTTTCCACCCCTTTTCAACCCTACCTATGGACGGGATTAGTGCGGGTGGTGGAAGTGAGGCGGCTGGTGACAAGTCCGAGTAAGTAGGGTGGGTGATTTAGAGAATGTTGGAGAGTTGTTACTTGTGAGAAGATTTCCTTTTTAAGATGAAAGGTATGATGTACAAGATTTGTGTGAGATCAGTGATGCTGTATCAGTGAAGTGAACAGTCCTGAGTGGAAATGAGGTGGGGATTCTGAGAAGGACGGATAGAGCAATGGTGAGAGCACTGTGTGGTGTGAAATTATGGATAGAAGAAACGGAGGATTTTGATGCAGATGTTGGGACTGGGCGAAGGCAAATGGTTAAATGGTATGGGCATGTGCTGAGGAGGATGAATGAGCATGTTTTAAAAGGGATTTTGAGTTAGAGGTGGGTGGTTGAGGAAGAGGGGCCGAAGTGGACATGGAGGAAGCAAGTGGAGGAGAGAAGTAGAGGGTTGGGTTGAGGATGGGGGATGCAATTGCATTGGGTGAGGTGGAAGGGATAAGGCGTTGCTACGGTGTTGAGGTGAATCCGGCCACCCATTTGAAACGGGGACAAAACCGGATTAAAAACGTTGGTTTTTACTACTACTATCATCTGAACTTTGGCCAAGTATACAGAGTATGTGGTCCTAATATGCATGTGCAAATTTATCTACTCTAGAAAAAAAAATATCAATTTTGTATTTTCTGTCTATTAAAGACACTAATCAGTGATTTGAAAAACTAAATTTGAATTTGGCAGGAACAGCTTCACAGTGAAGAATAGGTCTGTAGAATACTCATAGTTTCCTTTTCCAGCTGTAGAATTGACAGAAAAAGGAATAAAACGCCGTGTTTCCAAGATAAATTCATCTATTCAATTGAACGTGTTGTAGTAAGGGTCCTTCGGACAGTAATACTAAAATCTCAGATCTTCCTATTATGTTGCTTCTGGTCTTATCGTTTTTGCAGGGTATGTAGGATACATGTTCCTTACTTGTTACATACATTCAAAAAGCTGATTTTTGATGATTTTTTTCGATTGCTGATTTAGGCAAATCACTGATAGTGTCTTAACAGACAGAAATTACTCCCACAGCAGTGGCCTAGGGGGCTGCGCAACACAACTAATCCACTCATAACATTAAAACGCAACATCAGAACAGTGGATTTGCAGATATCCCCCTCCCCCAACACCCCACGCCCCACACCACCGCATAAACCCGCCATACCCCTCCCCAACATCCCCCAACAACCCCATACCCCTCCCCAACACCCCACCACCACCCCACCCACTACCCCAACATCCCGCAATACCCAACTCCCCAACACCCCCTAACCTCCACCCACCCCCCCAACAACCCCGCAACGACTCCTCCACCCCCTCCCCCCCACCCCCAACCTACCACCCCCCCCCACAACCCTGCAACACCACACCCCCTTCCCATCCCAACACCCCACCTATCGACCCCACCCCCGTCGCACATTCCTCCCCAACCCCCACCTCTCCCCCCTCACCGCATCACCCCACCCCCATCGCCCCCCACCCCAACACCCCGCAACCCCCCCACCCCCCTCCCCAAACAGCCCCCATCCCCTTCCACCCCGTCAACCTCCTCAGGCACCCCCCGCCCGATCCCCCCACCTCCCTCCACCCCTCCCACCCTCAGTCCCCACACCCCCCGTCGACACACTCTTCCTTGCCGCCACCCAAAAACCCCACCCCCCTCCCCCTCGCCCCCCACCCCCCAACCCTCCGCCTCCCCATCCCCGCCTCCAGCACCAGCCACCGCCCTCCTCCACTCTCCCCCCACCACCCCCCCACTCCGTCACCCCCAGACCTCGACCAGCCACCCCTCTTCCCGCCCCTACCGACCCTCACCCCCACCCACCCTCACCCCCCCCCGGCCCTCCCCACCCCCCTTCACCCCCCACCCCTGCCCTCCCACCCTCTCCCCTCCCAACCCCTTCCTTCCCCAACACACCCTACTCTCCCTCTCAAAACCCAACCTGCTCCATGTAACAGAGAAATTTTTTGCATATCCAATGTACTGTTTCAGCGATAGATGCATATTTAACGCAATTGATAATGCATTAGATCAATGCATTCACAAATGCCCCTTTACTGCCCCACATGCCACTTTGACCTAACTATGACTCACACAAAAAGATGGTATGGTCGACTATGCTTTCCTGAAGCAACACGATAATTTTGCCTATCTGAGTACCGTTTTCAGCGTACAGCCGTTATGCATATTTAATTAGCTCATTTGCATACCAATCCGCCAATATCACATACTTTCAATGGCAAAAAAGATGCACATACAGGCTTCTCATGCAGTGAAGGAATTATTTGTGTATCCGATGTACCGTTTAAAAATATAGCAATTACGCGATTTAGCATATTAATTAGCTCATTGCTACCTAATTAACTAAACACCAAATACGCCCAAAATTTAATCAGGTCGAGAACTCTTCAAAACCCGCTTCCTTCACCAAGTTACATCACTATATGCCTTACGGACTCTAGATAACTTGTACACAAGCTTTTTTTCTTAAATTATGCAAAGTAGGTACTTAATTAGCTATTTCTAAACGCCCAAAATGCCAATTTGTACCCAATTACGATTCACAAAAAATGCATGGCATAATAATCTTTTTCATGCAGCGAAGGAATTTTGCCTGTCCGATATACGGTTTCAGAGATACAGTAATTATGCATACTTAATTAGCTCATTTGCATACCTAAGCCGCATATATCACACACTTTCAAATTGCAAAAAAGATGCGCACCATGATAGGCTTTCATGCAGTGAAGGAATTTTCTGTATCCGATGTACCATTTCAAAATTATAGCAACTACGCTGATTTTTGCATATTAATTAGCTCATTTGCATACTTAAGAGACATGAGATTTCCAGGAAGAAGCGCCCCAATTTTTCGCGAACCCTGGTTTTTTACATATTTGGAATGCTTACCAATGTATTAGATCACACCTGAAGTGAATAAGTCGAATACGCCGTCTTTATGTAATAAGATGATGATTTAGTACTTTCTCTCGTGCACGACAGAAATCAAAGCATGGTTTTCTTTGGGGAACGATTACAATAGCAGGCAAGTTCAAAACAAGGTTTGCAGTAATGCGGTTTTCTTTTGCACCTGTTTGTCCAATAAACCTTTGAAATGTTCTCGGTTGGTGGTCTACAACCAATCCAGTGAAATTTGAGAGAAATTCGTATCCTAAATAAATCTCTTCCTGTCACTTTAATTTGCCCAAAATACGACCGAAATCTAATCAGTTCGAGAACTTTCCAGCCCGCTCCCTCCTACCAAGTTACATCATCATAGGCCTTACGGAACTCAAAAAAACTTGTACACAAGCCTTACGGGAAAATGTTCGTAAATTACGCAAATTAGATACTTAATTAGCATATTTTACGCCCAAAATCTAATCAGGTAGAGAACTCATGGACCCGCTTCTTTCCACCAAGTTACATCACCGTAGCCCTTACGGAACTCCAGATAAATCATACACAAGCACGTGAACGCGGACGGCGGGCAGACAGACAGCATGACAGACAGACAGACGGACGGACAGACAGACAGAAAAGTGATTACTAAGTCTCTGCCGAACAAAGTTCAGGCGAGACAAAAAACCACCACAGCACATAGCCTTTTTGCCAAATATTTTTGAGACAAACTTGTTTTTTTTGGGGGGGGGCTGTCTCATGATTTTACATGAAGCCATTTTGTCAAATTAGCTTTAATATTAGCTTCAAATGATTCATTTATCTTAATCACTTTACATGACTTTCTTGTACTAATGTGACAAGATATATTACTTGACATATTAGTTGATTCTGTAAATATATTTTGTTGACATATTAGTTGATCGTGTAAATATATTATGTTGACATATTAGTTGATCCTGAAAAATTGACCGATTTATGTCTCATTTTAAATGAAGCCAAATTGTCTACAACTAACCTTTCTTCCAGTCTTGAAATAATTTAAGCTATCTACTGATGATGGCAGAAAGTATATGTAAGTAATTCATCATGTCACACAGTTCACATATTACAGGTGTTACATTTACAACAGTGAATCACTCTGTAATGTGTAATTGAATTTAACAATACAATTCATAACACTTTGCATTCTGCAGATAACTGTATTGTCCAGAGACTTTTTTCAAGTTGTTTTCAAAAATTTCAAAATTATGTTTTTTCATGACATATTCAGAATCAGCATGTAAAACGCAATCAAATGAGTCCAAACAAGCTTAGTCTAGGGTTAGTGGTTTTTATGGCTACCCATGACCGCCATCTCATAAAGCACCGACCTATGTGTTATAACCTATTAGTGGAGGAGCTAGGACCCAGGTCAAACACAATCGTTTACCCCTCACTACAGAAAAGGTTTGACACCTTTGGTAGTTAGTATGGACCCTCTATATCAACGCTAGGTAGGTAGTACTCTCAAATTGTGGTGTCACCTTTTCAATAGGGGCCAATTTAAGTTTACACAGGGGTCAAACTTTTAAATGCTCCAATCATGTTGAAATGTATGCCATACTGTCCGTCTGGTCATAAGGATTCCAAAAATGTATAGTTTGTACCAACTATGACCAATGGTTTTGCCTTCTTAATCCAGGTATAGGCTAGTGCATAATAAGTCTCAATTTGAATGAAACTGAGGGCATGCTTCAAACAAAATGTCCTTGTGTCTTTAAAATTATGATTTGGACTTAATTAAAATAAGTGCCTTGAAAATTAATCCCAGGTTCTTACTATTTAAGGGACATACCCAGGTCTGGGTGACCTTGGGGTGCAGTCACGTGTGGGGCCTCTGATATAGGCAAAAATAGGCTGATTTGGTATATTTTTTGCAACCCCCAGGGTGCTTGCACTACCTCCACACCCCGGCTGGGTATGCTGGTGCGTTTACACTAATAAATTGCCATAAGGAAGTAGAACTTCCGAAGTTAAACAGTCATGCAATATATAAAATGTTAAAGTTTGATGTTGCGTTGCTAGGGATGATTTCACAGGATGTTTTCACATACGAAATAGCATAAATAACCTATCCTACAATCACCTTTACTGACATCGGTCTTATTTTGCCCAATAGCAATTTTCTCACTCTTAACCATACTGTATTGCCTATCAGGTCTTGCATTAAGCAACATCTTCAATAAAGAATAACATATCACTGCTAACATTGCATATTGCCTGAAGACATTAAATCCTCCGACTTGTTTTTAACATTCTCCAGTAGTTGCATGTCAAGCCAGAAGTTGTCTCCATACAAAACAATTGCTGAAACATGTCCAGACACAAGGTTGTGTCTCAATACAAAATGCATTGTGTCCTTAGACATGGGAAGTAGTGTCATGTGATAACCTACATGATGACTAAGTGTGGTTGGTCTTCAATAAAGAATAACATATCACTGCTAACATTGCATATAGACCGTATTCAATAGCCAGCCATGTTGGTGGACAAGATAGATGCATTCCAGTACTACAATACATTCACATGTCAATGATCCCTGTGCAATCGCTAAACATGGATCGATTGACAGCTGAATGTATTGTAGTCCTGGAATGTATGCATCTTGTCCACCAACATGTCTGGTGGCTGACGTCATATTGAATACGGTCTATTGCCTGAAGACATCAGAAAAATTCTGACTTGTTTTTAACATTCTTTAGTAGTTGCATGTCAAGCCAGAAGTTGTCTCCATACAAAACAATTGCTGAAACATGTCCAGACACAAGGTTGTGTCTCAATACAAAATGCATTGTGTCCTAAGACATGGGAAGTAGTGTCATGTGATAACCTACATGATGACCAAGTTTGGTTGCAATAGCTATCATAGTTATTGACCTTTTTTGACATTTCCTCTACCCATCTGACAGATCCTGGGGAGCACCCCCAGGATATTGATTAACATGGGGTAGTAGTGCCACAACGACTTATATAAGATAGACAAGCGTATTCTCCACAAACGGCGTAACCAAAATCGAGGTGCCCAAAAGTATTATAATAAGCATACGCACTTCATTATCATAGTTTAGGGCACCACCATTATTTGGTTTACATCGTTGTATTTGGAAAATCCTTATGCATATTTATGAGACACGTGGTATTTAAGGTTTGTCACACTTTAGCGAGTGAAAACAACAATAACAACTGATGCCACATGCTATCACTCGGACTCAAATATCTCTTTTCCTAAGCAAAATGAACAGGGGTCATCGGGAGACTTTTTGTGCATTAGGATTGCAGGAATCTTTTTAGAGGCATGGTTTCTTCCATCGATTGGTTTTCGCATAATTATTGCAGAAAAATCAGCCGATCAGACAATGGAAAACACAGGGAAGAAGCGGATCCAGGATTTGAAAAATGTAAAAATTACCGGGGGGCTGAAAGGCTGTAACTGGTCCAAAATAGCTCAAAATGGGCTGATTTTGCAAGAATTTGCAGAATTACCGGGAGGCGCGCCCCCCCCCCTCCGCCCCCTCCCTGGATCCGCGCCTGAAATGCAATACAGATAACATAATGCGTGACGCAGATTGTTGGTGCGTATGCTTGTGCAGTAACAGCGACAACGTGCGGCTGGTTGCGCAACAAGAAGGATGGCACGCGAGGTGCGAGAGAAATCGGTTACATTGCTGACCTATTCAATAACACGATTCAATAAAACAATCATCATCATCATCATCATCGGTCGTCCGTGGACGGAATGGAAGAAGCACTGGCTACATGTTCGAACCAGATATCCCTGTCATGCATGATATACTGGATCTCTTGTAGATCTAGATTGAGATCGCTCTTGATGGTGTCAGTGTACTGAAGGGGACTTCTGCCTCTGCTTGATTTCCCACCCGGAGGAGCCCAGAAAATCAAATGGGAAATGGGTTGGTCGGTGGTGCGGATGCAGTGTCCAGCAAAACAGCTTAAAACGCCGTCTTTTTAAGAACATTTTTAACAGTGCACTCTTCGTAAAAGTTGAGTGTAGCACCCGTTTATACAATCTTCCATTTTCTTGCTGATTGTCCAAGTTTCTGAGCCATACAACAGAATGCTTTCCATACAGGCTTTGAAGAATCTGATTTTAGTCCTTCGATCTAGTGAGGATTTCCAGATCTTGTGGAGTTTATTGCAGGCGACCCATGCTTGTGCTTTCTTACATGATAAGCTACATGGTGACCAATTTGCTTAGAATAGCGACCACAATGGAAAACACAGTTATGGCAAATTGTTGACCTTTTTGACATGTCCTTCTTCCATCTGACACATCCAGGGAAGCACCCCCTGGGATAATGATTGACACGGTAGTAGTATCATGTGGTAACCTACATGATGACCAAGTGGGTTGGAATAGCTACCACAGGGGGAACAATGGCAAATTGTTGACGTCTTTGACATTCAATCTGACAGATCCAGGGGAGCACCCCTGGGATAATGATTGACATGGGCAGTAGTGTCATATGGTAAGCTACATGAAGACCAAGTTTGCTTGGAATAAGCTACCACAGGGGAAAACAATGGCAAATTTTGGACCTTTTTGACATTTCCTTCTTCCATCTGACAGACCCAGGGGAGCACCCCTGGGATAATGATTGACATGTGCAATAGTGTCATGTGATAAGCTACATGACAAAGTTTGGGTGGAATAGTCATCAGACAAAAAATGGTAAATTGTTGACATTTTTTACATATCCCACACCTATGATAGACCCAGGGAAGTCACCGAAGTATGACAATCAAGTTTCTTTGATGGAATATTGATCACAGAAAGAAAATGTTGACCTTTCTTGGATGAAATGACAGGCATGCATGCATCCATACATAAATACATGTACATACATACATAACATCCAAACATCACCATTTCATAAGCCAGACTTTCCTATCCAAAAAGTTTCAGATACCTTTTTTCTTTTCAGTATTGTAAAAATTATGTAAGTGTATTAAAAATAGTGTATTTGTGTAGCTTTGTGGAAGTATTTTGCTTGGTTTACATGCATGGATTGACTAGGACATGAAGATGTCCTGCCCGTTTTGCAGGGCAGCTGATGGTGTTTTTGACATGTTATCGATATTCAGTTTCGCAAAAACATTCACTGTGGGAGTATATCCACTTCACAGTGGTCAACAGTTGTCTTCTGCAACAGGTTTCTGTCAATTGATATGGAGGTAAACAAGTCCGGCTACTGACCAGTTACACAAGTATGCCGACTCCGCAACATCCCCATGCACATGGCGTCTTGCAGGGAACCCTAAACATGTGTATAGTCACTTAAGAATCCTTCTGTAATTGAATACGGGTACCTTATGATAGCTGAGTGAAAGAGGGCAAAGCCAATTGCGGTCTTATATACGAGTCAATCATTGGAAATCCGGTGTACCCAACCAGCCAATTGGCATTCACTTCTGTGTTGACGCTCAGCGCACAGCATACATAGCATCCAAGCATCACCATTTCACAAGCCAAACTTTCCTACCAGGCCCCATGTAACTGGGGAAATAGCAGAAAGGCAAACTCTTCCCAAATCGTGCAAAATCGCCTGAAATTGCCAAATACGGATCTCGCAACTTTTTGAAATCTTGATCAATTTATCAGGGGCGGATCCACGCCCTGAAAAATGCCCAAATTACCGGGGGGCTGGAAGGTAGTTATGGTAAAAAATTGGCTGATTTTACAAGGTTTTGGCCAAATTACCGGGGGGCGCGAGCCCCAAAAAACACCCCCTGGATCCGCCAGTGTTTATGGACATATTTGCAGATTCGGTAATTTTACGCTATCTAACTGCATTTTCCCCAGTGACATGGGGCCTCCTAACCAAAAAGTTTCAGATGCATAATTTTTAAAGTACTGAAAAGAAAAAAGGCAAGTCTATTAAAAGAGGGTATTTAGTAGCTTGGGAGTATTTTGACTGGGGTTTACATGCAGTGGATTGATACTAGGAATGAAAGATGTACTTGCAGTTTTGCACGGGCAAGTCTGACCAGTAGTTACACAAGTATCGGACTCCCCATGCACATAGTGCAGGGAACCCAAAACATGTGTAAGTAATTACGAATTCCTTCCGTTAACTTGAATACGGGTACGTCATGATAGCGTTGAAAAAAGAGGGCAAAGAAAACCAGGGTTTGCGCTTTATATATCTTTCATCAGTGGGGAACAACAGTATGTTGTACCAACCAGCCAATTGGCTCACTTCTGTGTTGATGCTCAGAACACAGTAGACATAGCATCCAAGATCATCAAGTCATAAGCCAAACTTTCCTACCAGGCCCCCCATGTCATTGGGGGGAACAGGAATAGCGGAGGAAAGGCAAAACTATTCCCAAAATGTGCAAAAATGCATGACTGAAATTGCCAAATACGGATCTCACAACTTTTTAAAATCTGAGCAATTATGGACATATGGACATATGTTATGGACATATTTGCGGATTCGGTTCACTTGTATGCTATCTTCTGCATTTTCCACAGTGACATGGGGTTCCTCCTACCCAAAAAGTTTCAGATGCATATTTATTTACTATACTGAAAAGAAAAAAGGTTATAAAATTATTTTATTTTTTGCTTTTTTTAAGTTTTTTATTTTTTTCTTTTAAATTCCACAATATTATGAAATAGTTCTATTTTTGTTTTTTGGTTGTGTTTGGTTTTTTTTTGCCCTGTTTATCGATATTTCATTTCACAAAAACATTCATTCTGGGATATATCACACTCACAGGAGTCCACAGTTGTCTTCTGCACCCGGTTTCTGTCCTTGATATGGAGTAAACAAGTCCGGCTACTGACGCAAGAGGTCAACCTGGCCTTCTAAGATGGTATTGCGTACCTACCTAATAGAAAAGGCAACTCTGACCAATGAGAATACGAGAATAATGGGAAATCACATAGTAAACCGGGAATAAAAAAAGATAATACACACTACTTGGCTTATCGATTGATCCTGGGTTGGGTTTTGAAACAAACCTAAGTAGCTTATACATTATCAAGAATTTGGGTAGGTCCGCATACCGAAATTAGAGGCCAGGTAAACTCATTCCGCGCTACTGGACCAGTTACACAAGTATGCCGACTCCCCATGCACATGGCTTCTTGGCGGGAAACCCCTAAAATGTGTATAGTCACTTTTGCATCCTTCCGTAATTGAATACGGTAGTTTCATGAAGCTTGTGAAGAGGGGGCAAAACACCAAGGGTTGACCTTATATATGATTCATCAGAGGGTAAGTCCTTTGTACCCAATAGCCATTTGGATTTACTTCTGTGTTGACGCATTCAGCTCAAGCGCACAACAAATGGTGCTGACGATTTTGATGTAATAGGTACTTCAGTGCACTCCCTACATGGAGAACCTATGTGGATGTTTTACTGTAGGTATTCTTGTCAAAGCTTATCAAATCTGGTTAGCATACGTACATTAACATAGGGTTGCGCAGTACAACTACTAATATGTACTATGAGTACTAAGTGTAAAAAATAGGTACAAACTGTAGTATGTCAGTTTGAGGAGAGCCCTCCACTATGTACCTCTGGTAATAGTATTTTGAAGTATCTAACAGTAGATACTCAAAAGTAACACTACGCATACATACAAATACCACTTTACACCAAGGGGGACGGACTTGATGTGTAAGTCTTCAACTAGAATATGTCACATTATGAAATTAACAAGGCGAACTCCGGATTTACGCGATGCTAAATAGTCCCCGCCCCGCCGATAATGCAACTACAAAGTATCATGTCACAATATGAACCCCAATTGTCGCCCTCCCTCTCCGAGACACCCCATCCACCCCCCCCCCTCCGAGACAACCCCACCCCTCCCCCTTTCCGAGACACCCACCACCACCCCCTCCCCGAGACATCCTACAACCACCCTTCCCCTCCCTCCCCTCCCCCACCCCTCCCCTCCCTTCCCACAACACCCCCTCTCCCCCTCCCCCTTGCATACATGCACCGTTTCAAGTTCAGCGTACAGCAATTATGTATTTAAGTAGATCAATTGCATCAAGAAATGCCCCTTTAATTGCCCACAAGCCTTTGACTCAATTACGATTCACAAAAAGGTTTTATGGAAGAGTGTCTTTCACTAGCTAAAGGATTGTGTATATCCATGTCCTTGTTTTTATAAGCAACCAGCAATTATGCATATTTAAATACTATTTGCATACCTAAGCCGCTATATCCACCTTTCAAACTGGCCAAAGAATATTGATAGGCTTTGAATAGGCTTTCATGCAGTGCGTATCCGATGCACCATTTAAAAAATATACCGATTCTGCCAATTTTTGGATATTAATAGCTCATTTGC
>JAMKCH010040922.1:0-13185 GCA_023653785.1 Ophioderma brevispina | reverse complement strand
TTTTAATTGATTCTTTTGAGATCACCATTGCGACCATATAGGAATGGTCTGGTGACCCCCCTAGACCATGTAGACCCTTGCGACATTTTGCTATGTAACTAGCCATCCAAATGTCCACACGGTAAAAATAATACATTTGGATGCCTGTGAGACAATACAAAAAACCTTCACACCAGTTTCAACAAAATCAAGAGCATGTGGCCTAATTTAACCCCAGGATTGACATTGAAACAGTATGGAGCTATAGAGAGTTAACCTAAAGGTCCGGAACTAGGCAAATATATACTTTTTTTAATCCGTATACGGAGACGAACTGTTACTGTACATTAAAACACAATTTGCTAGATTTTCATTTGTCCAGTAGTAACATTTCCCCCATTGAGGGAAGGGGGCAGCAGTCCGAAAATTTGCACCCCATCATTTGACAGTCTGGTCCCTATGAATGAAAAACAGCAAGAAAATCAAAAATCCTACGGGAACCATTTCATTGACATACCGACCCACACTACAATCGTCTCAGATACAGCTACCACACATTGTACTAATATAAACTTCGACCAGACTTTCTTAGCCCCCCCCCCCCCCCCCCGCGTTGATCAAGCGAGGAGAAGAGATAATCTCGCAGTATCCCATTGAACGATAGCTCACTTAATAAGCAACCGTGCGGTGGTTTTCAGACACAGCAAACAGACGAATGCAGATTGGTCTGTTTTTTTTTTTGGAGAATATTGGCGTTTTGGGTATGATTGCCCAAAGTGAAAATCTATTATTACTAAAAATTGGGAATGTTATTTTTGCTTCATTATTTGCGGGATATGAAAAGAGCTTGTGATGTAGTATCATAATATGCAAAAAATCAATTCGCCAAAATGGCGCTTGCCTGTTGGGAGACTCATGACGATATATGATGCAAATGAGGACAATATTTGCAAAGTGTATTTGAAGGCTCCGTGAAAAGGCTTCAGGACGTTTTACCCACAAGTATATGCAAAATTGAAAGGTCGAAAAAAACGAGAAAAATAGAATGGAATCTAAAAGTCTAGATTGCTAGAATTTAAAACAAAGCGTTAGAGATCATTGTTACCACATACACACTCCCCACACCCATAACGCCACAAATTCACGCACGTCACCAATAATCCACACCGCAAACACAAATCTACTTATTTGCATCTTAGATCAGCACCACACCACTTCCACTATCCATATATTTGGAATATATTGCATTTTTCAAACAAATCCCATTTTCGTCAGAATAAGCTGTTGCTAGTGATATGGTGTAATTAACCAATAAATTCTAAAGGAAGGTTGAAGACACTAAATTTTGTTCGTTTTTTTTTCTTCTGTTTGAATTATTCTTCAAAAAGTGTGCAGTTATCTTGTACACAATTATCAAAGTGCCAGCCTCCACTTTCTTGAAATATTTATGAAAAAAAATAATGTCAGTCCTAACCCTGCTTTACCTACATATTCTAAATCAACCACCATCAAAGACGGTTTATGAAAGCACGAGCCAAAAACGAGACGGCTGTAAACATAGTGGTGGTGGTGATATGATGTTCATGCATATTTTTATGCTAAATTCATTCAATCTGGACTAGCTTACGTTTATGTATGAAAGAGTAACGGTGGAGTCAATATTTGTCCATGACAAGTTCTGTTGTACGATTGGGTTCAAATCAATGATTCAATTAACCTTAGCTACTACTTGAAATGATGGTCCAGATATACTGACCTTAACACTTGCTTAACACTTTTAAGGCAGGGGTTTTCATCGGGAGGGGGGGGCATTGGTAACATTATTTATTGAACATACATGCAGCGTACAGAGTAACAAAAAAAGGTGCACGGGTAGCGCGTTAGTAGCATTCTGGCTGTTTTTAATGTTAAATGATGATTGTGTGCCTATATGGGGGGAAAAGAAGGTGCCTGATGGGCGGCCGTGATGGTAGGTATAAGGAGCAGTGCCACGTCGTGTTGCCCTGAGGTATGCGCCGTAGCGCCATTTTGTCCCGTAGCTGCAGTTACCACTCCTGGTGGTTGGACAAGTTGCAGAGGAGTGGGGCGGCTGCAGAAATTAAAGATGTGTTTTTTAGAAATCATCATATTCATTATCATATGAAGGACAAACACTGTATAAATACAGGAAAACATGACACAAATGCATATAAAGAAAACATAGCAGAGGACTAAAATTGGCCAGAAGAAGCGGGGTCTTTACAAGAACAAGAAAAGTTATAAATACAAATCTATAAATGCTTAAACTAAGAACACAAAGCACGGTACCACCCATAAATAAGTAGTAAATGCAAAAAAGTACCATAGGGCTCTCATATGAATTTACCAAAAGTACCGCAGTGATTGTAAATTCTACGTAATTACATTTCTTAAGCGTTGGAAGTCATATGTTGATAGAAAAGACATGTTAGGATCCCATATTCTAACATATTTCGATGTTGGAATTGTAACATTCCCATTGGGTGAGAATAGGGACTATTTATTGTTCTATTGTCATATGCAACGGAGCCAGAGAAGAAAAGCCGTTCAATTGAGGGCAATGTAATGACCTTTGGCGGAAATACCAGAAAATCAGTTCCAAATTGAAACACCACTATGACCTGAGAGCATCGTACGTCCTTCAAAGAGGCACTGAGTGCATAGCATTGATTTACTTACAGGCAGCGTTCACGGTAATTGGAATGTACACGTTCCAGCAGCGATAGTATCTGTGGCAGTTACAGTGACTGTTGTCTGTTGCCAATATTGAAGAAGGAGCCTGATGACGGATTGTAAGTGGTAAGTATAAGGGCCGGTGCTGCCCCTGACGCTGATGCCCCTGAATATGTAACAGTTGTGCCACTCTGCCCTGTAGCTGCAGAGTTACACTTGATTTGACGGGACAGTTACAGATAGTGTGGCTGAAACATATATTATGCAAAGTGAGGAAAATATATGCAAGTGTATTTGAAGGTCCGTGAAAAGGCTCAGACGTTTTATCCACAAGTCATTGATAATGCCTTTAAAAAAAAAAAAAAAAAAAAAAACGAGAAAAAATATGACTTGGAATCTGAAAAAAAGCCTAGATTGCTAAGAAGGTAATAACAAGGATTCCTATGAGATCATTTACACACATTACACATCCACAAACGACACATATTTCACGCACGTCACACATACACTCACACACAAACACAAATCTACATTAGCTCCAGGACGAAAGAATGGAGAGGAACCAAACTGGCATGAGCGCATCAGTGTGCGTAGGTCATTTACTCCAAGCAACATTAGAAGATGGATGAATAACAACAATGACATCCAACAAGATCAAGTCCAGGTTAATGTGAGTATGTGAAATACTCGCAAACTCGCATCATAACCTGGAAAAGTCCGGCCATCCCGGACGTTGGCTTCATTTCACTCGGGACATCCAACAAGATTAAGCCCAGGTCCTGTGAGATGTGAAACACCGCGTACCTACAGGACTAGCATCAGAAGAAAACCTGCAACAGTCCGGGCCATTCCCAGACGTAGGATCATTCAAGCAGGCATCCCACGGACGCATCCCTCCGGACGATGCAAGTGGTGACCCACAAGCACAACAAAGGGTAAATCCTTGCAAGGATGCGATTCGAAGCAGAAATCGCAGATTTGCAACACAGGTTTCACCCGGGATTTCAACAAGAGAACATTGGTTCCTCGATATAATCATGACTAAGTACAATATTATTTTTGGCTCTAAATTTAGAGCAATGGGCCTATCACAAATGTATACATATATAATGAGAGAAGAAGCCACCCTTGCCAGCAAATGTTGCCTAAATACAACGTAAATAAAATAATTACAATTTATATGGGCCTTTAATCCAGGACAGATGAAAACAATTACAATTTGTGTAAAACTTTGTTGACCAAAATGTTTACAGTTTCCGCCACTACCACTTGCAACCAAAAAATGGGGAAACTGGTCAAAAATAGGAAAACATTAAAAAGCAATTTAACTTAAGGTGGTATATTGCAAAATGATATAGATTTAAAACTAATAATACTAGGGAGAACAAATGCAACTTAGTTGCAGCCGCTCAAAGGAATTACCATGATACAAACAATTTTAGCATGATTAAGGTGGACGTTAAGTCAAGGAATTCAAAGAAACTGGTTTTTGCCGTATCTTCTTAATTGTTGTCCAAAATATAAAAAGTATACATATTTGAAAATGAAATGACTCCAGGAATCCAAATATGATATTTTTCCCCAAAATACGTATTTTTTTAGAAAATCATAAAAACTGGTGATTTTCACTAATTTTTTTTGGTTCCTATAAAAAAAACAATTTTTATTAGAAATGTTATAAAAATGTGCTTGTTCGTTTTTGTATTCCAAAGTCATAGTTCTAGCGGTCGTTATTCCCCTTTTTTCAAATTCTGCATATTTAATCAATTTTTTTAATTTGCCAAAAAAAAAAGGCCAAAATCCGTCGTGTTTCAATTTGGAACAACGCCAAGATTGTTCAAAAGTTGACATAAAGCACGATTTTTAACCAAAAATGAAAAACTAAAAAATTACCGACCCTAGATTGATATGCTCTATACGATGCATTTCATTTCTTACCTGCTGCTGATGTGGATTTTGAGTAACTGGGAACCGAAAAATCACCCGAATTATCGCCGAAAAGTGAACACAGAGGAACATCGCCATTTTGTCCAAATATTGTCCCGTTCGCTACAAACAAATATATCCTGATTCAAAACACAAGCGTTTCATCTCTTATTCTTCACACTGCTTCTGAACCAGGTATTCAAATTACTTCATCTGGATAATTATGATCAAAATTTTCAACAATATGAGGATCAAATCGTGAAATTAAAGATCCCATTCTGTTTGCAAAAGCATCTCACGAGGGCAACCATTTTACAATTGAATACCAGTTACCATGGGTATGCGTAATATCGATCGATGATCAGGCGTTGTTGATGCGCTCATCATCATCGCGCGCGCCGAATAACACAGGCGCGTATTGCGTAATCCGCGCCCTTACCCGCCTCTTGCCCGTTCCGCCCCTGTGCTTGTTTGTTTTGGTCCCCCGCTGCGTCCCCTCGTACAGTAAATTATGCACCCCACTATGCGGGGCGGAACCCATCACTATCCTCGCTTCTGTAAAAATCTCTGGACCGCACCCCTGTTACTGCCATTAAACCATGCCACACACCTAATTAAAAATGGCCATTTGACTAAGCCTCCTGACTTAACAGCCACCTTAATAAAATAATATAGTTGAGCAACAATTTCTTGGCAAAGGCGTACGCGCGACGTTGGCATGTTGCGTTGAACTGCGTCTACGGAAAACCCAGAGGTTGCGCCGTTTTCGTGGCAGGAGGAGACGGCGTCGCGTCGTAACCTAGTAACTTGGCCAAGAAATTACTACTCCAATTATAAATGGAAACAGCGCAAAAACACGCTGGAAATGGCGAGGGAGGGTGGGAAAATTAATTTATACAAAAGTTATGAGAAAGAGAAAAACCATCCTACACACGTGGAGCACTGATGAGTTGTGACCGGCAGACGCGAAGCTCATACAGCGGACAAGGATATGCAATGATTCATGGTGATGAGGCCGAAAGGTGAGCGATGATTGGACAAAGGCGCATTGAGGAGGCATTTGGCATAACACTCCTCGGCAATCAATGGAGCTTAAAGAGCACACAAGCAGCGAAGTGATTCTTTCCGACAGCGCTTCTAACCTATTTTCCTTACGATGAACTCGGAAAACATTATTATTTGCCTCTTAAGATCAGCACCACCACCACTTCCAATATCAAATTATTTGGAAATATGCTAAAATTTTCAACAAATCCATTTCGTCAGAATAGATGTCTGAATATGATATTAATATCCAATAGAATTCTAAAGAAGAGTGAATACACTAATTTGTTTCTTTTTTTCTTGCTTTATTGTTTTAATTAATTCTTCAAAATATGAGCAGTTTATCTTGCTACACAATATCAAAGTGCCAGCCTCCACTTTCTTGAAATATTTATAAAAAAATGTCAGTCCTAAACCCCTGCTGTACCTACAATCTAAATCACCACCAATCAAAGACGGTTTGTGAAGCACGAGCCCAAAACGCGACGCTTGTTACTGACACGTGGTGGTGGTGATGATGATGTTCATACACATTTTCTATGCTAAATTCCACTGAAATCTGGAATAGCGTTCGTTATGTAAAGTAATGAACGAGTAACTGGTGGGTCAATATTGTCATGCAAGTTCTGTTGTACGATTGGGTTCAAATCAATGATAAATTAACCTTAGCTAATAATTGAAATGATGTCGAGATACATGACCTTTGCACTTGATAACCACTAATGTGACCAAGGGGTTTCATCGGGGATGGGGGGATGGAACATTTTTTATTTAACATATCTGCAGGCGTTTACAGTAACAAAAAAGGTGCCAACGGTTGTAGCGCGGTTAGTAGCATTCGTCACAGCATGTTAAATGATTGAGTTGTGCCATGTTGAAGAATGATGCCTGATGCGGGAAATGTGGTGTAGGTGTAAGGAGCAGTGCCACCTGGGGATGGTGCCCCTAAAGTATGTAGCCGTCGTAGCGCCATTTTGTCCGTCGTTAGCTTGCAGGTACCATCTCTGTTGAGACAAGTTGCAGAGAGTGGGGCGGCTGAGAATAAAAAGATGTGTTTTTTCGTATCATATCTATTCATATCATATAAGGACAAACCCTGTATAAATACAGGGAAAACAACAAAAAGGATATTGACAAGAAAAACAATCAAGAGACTAAAATTGGCCAGAAGCGGTCTTTCCAGAACAAGAAAAGTTATAAACAAATCTATAAATGATTAACTAAAGAACACAAGCACGTACAACCCATAAATAAGTAGTTTATGCAGAAAAGTACCATAAGTAGCTATCATATGAATTAACAAATAGGACCGCCCCATGATGTGATGTAAATTGTACGAATTACATTTATAAGCGGTTAAGTTGATAGAAAAAGGACACATGTAGGATCAAATATTCTACATCTTTCGATGTTGGAATGTCACATTTCCCATTGGTTGAGAATAGGTACTATTTATTGTCATATTGTCATAGCAAGAGCCAGAGAAAGACTCTTCAATGAGGCAAATTTAATGACATTGGCCGGAATATACAGAAAATCAGTCCAAATTGAACACACTATTGACATGAAGGCATAGTTACGTCCTTCAAAGATGGCACCGAGTACATAGCATGATTACTACAGGCAGCGTTCACTTTGTACTTGGAATGTTACACGTTGGTTGCAGCAGCGTTATTAAGTATTGTGGCAGTTACAGTGACTGTTCCTGTGCCAATATTGAAGAGGAGCCTGATGCGGATTGACGTGGTAGGATAGGGCAGGGGCCCCCGACGCTGATGCCACTGAATATGTAACCGTTGCCACCCACTCTGCCCTGTACCGCAGTTCCCACTTGATTTGACGACAGCTTACAGAAGTGTGCTGAAACATTATGCAACTAGTGAGGAAAAATTGCAAAGTGATTGAAGGTCCATGTGGATGAAAAGGCGCAGGACGTTTTACACACAAGTTCATATGCAAAATTGAAAACGTCGAAAAAACGAGAAACATATGGATGGAATCTTGAACAGCCTAGATCTGCTAAGAAGTTAATAACAAAGCGTTATAGATCATGTTACACACATACACACTCCACAAACGCACATATTCACGCACGTAACACATACATCCACACAACCACCAAACCTACATTAGCTCCAGACGAAAAGAATGGACGAGGACACCAACTGGCATTGACGCATCCGTTGTGCGTTGCGGGATAATTTAAATCCAGGAAGCATTCGTACAGATGGCAGGAACCTAATAACAATGACATCCAACAAGGATCAAGTCCAGGTTAATGCGAGTATGTGAATACGACGCAACTTGCATCGTAACCTGGAACAGTCCGGCCATCCCGGACGTTGGCTTCATCAATCGACATCCAACAAGATAATGCCCAGGTTCCTGTGAGTATGTGAAACACCTGCGTACCTCAAAGACTCGCATCAGAAACCTCAAAACAGTCCGGCAATCCCAGACGTAGGCATCATCTCACGCAGCATCCCACCGGACGTATCCCTCCGGACGCGCAAGTGCTGCACACCACAAGCACAACAAAGGTGCTAATCCTGCAGATGCACGATCGAAGCAGAAACGCAGATTTGAAAACAGGATTTAAAACCCGGGATTTACAAGCAAGAGAAAATTGGTTCCTCGATATAATCGTGATAGTACAATTAATATTTTTGGCTACAATTTAAGAGCAATGGGCCTCTCCAAAAATGTATGCATATTAATGAGCTGAAGAAGTACCCCTCGATGCCAGCAAATATGTTGGCCTAAAAACACGTAAATATAAAACCTATAATTCAGAATTTATATGGCCTTAATCCAGTAAAGTGAAAACAAAACAATTTGTTGTAAATTGTTGCCAAAAAATGTTTACATTTTCCGCCACTACCAACTTGCACCAAAAACATGGGAAAAATGGTCAAAAATAGGCCAAACATAAAAAGCAGATTTATATCTAAGCGTGGTATATATGCAAAATGCGATAGATTAAAACATAATTAATACTAGGGAGAACCAATGCAACTGTTGGCAGCGCTCAAAAGAATACCATGATAACAACCATTAAGATATACGGTGGCTGTAAGTCAAGGAATTCAAAGGAAACTGGTTTGGCCGGATCTTCTTAATTTGTTGTTCCAACATATATAAACGTATACATATTTGAAAATGAAATGACTCAAGGAATCCAAAATATTGATAAATATTTTTCCCCAAATACGATTCCTCTTTAAGAAAATCATAAAAAAGGTGATTTCAATAATTTTTTTGTTCATATAAAAAAATATAGAAATGTTTAAAAATGTGCCTTGTTCGGTTGTGTATTCCAAAGTCCTAGATTAGGGGCGGTATCCCTTTTTTCCAAAATTCTGGCCACTATTTATCCAAATTATTGCCAAAAAAGGGCCAAAATCAAGCGTGTTTCATTCGGACACAACGCCCAAGATTGTTCAAAAGTTGACATACATCACGATTTTTAACCAAAATGAAAAAATCTAAAAAATACAGACCCTAGATTTGATATGCTCTATACCGAGAATTTCATTTCTACCCGTGATGATTATGATTCGGTAACTGGGACAAGAAAATCACCGAATTATCGCCGAAAGTGAACACAGAGAAAATCGCCTTTTGTCCAAATATTGTCCCGTTTCGCTACAAAATATAGCCTTATTTCCAAAAACCAAAAGCGTTTATCTCTATTCTTCACAATGCTTCTGCCACAAGGTCAAAATTACTTCATCTGGATACTTATGATCCAAAATGCAACAATTTAGGAGGCTCAAATCGTGAAATTAAAAGTCCATTCTGTTGCAAAAGCATCTCCCGAGGCAACCCCCCCCCCCACAATTTACAATTGCATAACAGTTACCATGGGTATGCGTCATATCGATCGATGCATCAGGCGCTTCTGATGCGCTCATGACATCGCGCGCGCCGAAGAGCCAGCGCGTATTGCTTAATACGCGAAATTACCCGCCCTTTGCAGTCAGCCATTGTGATTGTTTTGGTCAAAATGCATAACATAGTAAAAGTAAAATGAACAAAAATATGAGGAACCAAAAAAAAAGAATATAATAGATTCTGTTAAAATAATGGAAAGAAAACATATGTTAATGCCATTAAACATGAAAAAAAACTAAAAAGGGCCATGTGACTAAGCTCCTGACTTAACAGCCACCCTTAATTAAAATACTATAGTTTGAGCAACAATTTCTAGGCCATGGTGTACGCGCGCGTTGCATGTTGTGTGAAACTGCGTCTACATACAACCCAGAGGTGCGCAGCTTTGGCGAAGAGACGGGCGTACATAGTAACTCTCCCACGCCCATGGCCAAGAAAAATACTATCCAATATAAATTGGAAACCAGCGAATAAAACCCACGCTGGAAATGGGAGAGGGTTGGGAAATAAGTTATACAAAACGGTTATGAGAAAGGAGAAAACCATACTACACACGTGAAGCACTGATGAGTTGTGACCGACAGACGCGGAGCTATACAGCGGACAAGGACAGCAATGATTCCATGGGATGCTGAGGCCTGAAAGGTGAGCGATTGATTGACAAGGCGCCATTGAGGATTGCGATTTAGCATAACACGCCCGGCAATCAATGGAGCTAAAGAGCAACACCAAAGGACGCGAAGTGCGTCTTCCACAGGCGAACTAGTTTTCTTTACGATGAACTTCGGAAAACATTATCATAATGTGCCTCTAAGATCAGCACCACCCATCCACTATCAATATTATTTGGAATATATGCTAACATTTTTCAACAAATTCCCATTGTTTCGTCAGAATAGCTGTCTGCTATGATATGTAATGTAAACCCAAAGATTCTAAAAGAGAGTGAAGACACTAATTTGTTTTTTTTTCTTCTTTCTTGTTAATTAATTCTTCAACATTGTGCAGTTATCTGGCTAAACAATTATCAAAAGGGCCAGCCTCCACTTTGCCTTGAATATGTATAAAAAAAAGTCAGTACAACCCCTGATTTACTACAATGCTAAATCACACCAATCAAAGACGGTTTGTGAAGCACGACCAAAACGAGACGGCTTGTAAGACAAGTGGTGGTGGTGATGTTTTTTTGATGATGTCTACACAATTCTATGCTTAAATTCCACTGAAATCTGGACTTAGCTTTTAGTATGTAAAGGTAATGAAAAGAGTAACGTGGAGGTCAATATTTGTTCCATGACAAGTTTGGGTACGATGGATTAAAATCATCTGATTACAATTAACCCGTAGCTACTTAATTGGAAATGATGGTCGAGATACACTGACATTTGACACTTGCTTAACACTTAAGTGACCAAGGGGTTTTCATCCGGGAGGGGGGACATGGAAACAGTATTTATTTAACATAGCTGAAAGCGTTTACAAAAAGGTGCACGTTGTAGCGGCGTTAGTAGCATCTATGGGCTGTTAAAGTGATGATGTTTGTGCCTAGTGAGAAGTGCCTGATTGGCGGACTGTATGTGTAGGTTGTAAGGAGCAGTGCCACCTGTCGCTGTGCCCCTGAGTATGTAGCGTAGCGCCATTTTGTCCCGTAGCTGCCAGTTACCACTCTGTGATTGGACAAGTTGCAGAGAGGGGGGCGGCTGCCAGACATTAAAAAGATTGTGTTTTTTTCGTATCATATCCATATATCTCTAGGAAGAACAAACCCTGTATAAATAAGGAAAAACATAACAAAAGGATATGAAAGAAAAAACAATCAAGAGACTAAAATGGGCCAGAGCGGTCTTTACCAGAACAAGAAAAGTGATAAATACAAATCTATAAATGCGTAAACTAAGAACACAAAGCACGTACACCCATAAATAAGTAGTAAATGCAAGAAAAGTACCATAAGTAGCTCTCATATGAATTTAACCCACTAGTACTGAAGTCATTTTGTAAAATTGGTACGTAATTACATTTCTTAGCGTAAGGTGATAGAAAAGGCCACTGTAGATGCAAACTATTCTAAATCTTCGTGTTGGAATGGAAATTTCCCATTGGTTGAGAATAGGTACATATTTATATTGTCATATGCAGAGCCGAGAAAGACTCTGCAAATTTGAGGCAATTTAATGCCTTTGGCGGAATATACCAGAAAATCAGTCCAAATTGAAACACACTAATTGACCTGAGGGCATAGTAAGTCTTCAAAGAGGCACCGAGTACATAGCATTGATTTACTTATAGGCAGCGTTCACGTCACTTGGAATGTACACGTTGCAGCAGCGTTAGTAGTTATCTGTGGCAGTTACAGTGACTGTTCCTGTGCCAATATTGAAGAAGGAGCCTGATGACGGATTGTACGGAGTGGTATAAGGGCCGGTGACCCTGACGCTGAGGCCCACTGAAGATGTAACCCGTTTGCACACTCTGCCCTTAGCTGCAGATTACCAACTGATTTGATAAATAAAAAAAAAAAGGGACAGTTTACAGATAGAGGGGCTGAAAACATATAATAGGCAAAGTAACGAAAATAGTTGCAAGGTATATTCTAAAGGTCCGTGAAAAAGGACTCAGACGTTTACCCACAAGTCATATGCAAAATTGAAAGCGTCGAAAAACAGAGAAAAAATTGAATGGAATATGGAAAAGCCTAAGATGCTGCTAAGAATTTAATAACAAAGCGTTATAGATCATGTTACACACATACACACTCCAAACGCACATATTCACGCACACATACACCCACAACACAAACACAAATCTAAATTATTTGCCTCTAAGATCGCACCCCCACACTTCCACTATCAATATTATTGGAATATTGCTAACATTTTTCAACAAATCCCATTTTCGTCAGGAATAATGTTGCTATTGATAGAAATTAACCAATAGAATTCTAAAGAAGGTGAATACACTCATGTGTTTTTTTTTTCTTGTTTTAATTAATTCTTCAAAAATGTGTGCAGTTTTTATCTTGCTCACAATTATCAAAGTGCAGCCTCCACTTTCTTGAAATATTTATAAAAAATAATGTCAGTCTAACCACTGATTTACCTACAACTAAATCCCACCAATCAAAGACGGTTTGTGAAGCACGAGCCCAAAACGAGACGGCTGGTAAGACAAGTGGTGGTGGTGGATGATGATGTTCATAAATATTGTCTATGCTAAATCCACTGCCAAATCTGGACTAGCTTGCGTTATGATTGAAAGAGTTTAATCACGGTGGAGTCAATAATTTGGCCATGACAATTTGTTGTACGATGGGTTCAAATCACGAGGAAACAATTACCCTTAGTACTTAATGAAATGATGTCGAGATTACCCACTGTCCTTGACATTGTTTAACACTTAAGGACTAGGGGTTTCACCGGGGGGGTGTTCATGGGACCTCACACTTAGGAAACAACTTTCCCGACAGAATTTGTGCACGAAATTTAGCCACATGTAAGAGGGTCATAGACAAATAAAATAATCAGCAATCAAAATGAAATTTATTATTTGAGTTCAACTAGGGTCAAAAACCATTGTTTTCAAAACACGCGAAAAATGGGCAAAAAAACAAAGAGGAAAAGTCAAATGGCCCTGCACTTATATCAAACTTTT
>JAMKCH010040921.1:0-13075 GCA_023653785.1 Ophioderma brevispina | reverse complement strand
GTCCGGCAGTCTACCCAGCTGGCCGAATTCAAACTTGCCTGTCTCTGCTCAACAGCTGGTACCGCAAGTTGTTAATTAGCTTTGATAGTATCTAGCTTCATAAAACGCCATCTATATGCCATTTTGTGTTCATGGATAGAGCAGCAATTTGGACAATCCTTTGGACGACGCGCCCATAACATTCGATAACATTTTGCCAAATTATGTGTCTGAAATGTTTGTGGCAATGACCTTGTCATGCTTCTTTGACATCAAACTGCTTCGACCCAGTCTTTATACAATGAACAATGTGCCTTTCTTACAAATTCTGTTGGGGATTACCATGCACTGAGTGACCCTTTAGGCATTTATGTTACAAAGAATATGGGAAAGCATAGTTCCTGATGTTGATTTGACCCTCTTCTGTGGGTAAAAACCTCTTACAATTCTCGAGTGGACATTGGTTCTTGCAGTAACGATTTCCTGTGAGCTGAGGTTTGTAGTATGCCTCTCAGGGGCTTTACAAATGTAGGTATCACGTCCTTCTAGTCTTAATGGATTGTATGGGAAATTTAAGCGATTCTCGCTTCTCTGAACCTGTGCGCCTTCAACCACTTTGAATCTCTACACTTTTAAAATTTCTGTAAATTAAAAACAGATTTTTCCGTAATTTACGGAAATCGTGTTAGAAAACAATAAAAATAAAAAACAAAAACATAAAAAATCGCTAACAATGTTATTTACTGAAATATTTCAAAATTTCTGGCAGCATATGTTCCGGATTTTTTTTTGGTTCCGTAATTTTTAAATTACGGAAAAATTCTGTTAAAATCATATTTTTTTCCATAATATGAGACAATTTTCTTTCTGTAAATTTACTGTCAAATTTCCGTTACTTGACAGAAATTGCTGTAAATTTACCCTAAAATGGACGTGGACAGACTGCTGTCATAAATTTCCGTAAATTTACGGACATTTTTTTTAACAGTGTATAATATCTTCTTTTGCGTGCTGGTATTGCTTTTTGAATGCCTTTGCAATTTGTGCGGCTCTTTTCTTTCTTTCTTTCGTTTATACCTAGATTTCCTGACTTTGTTTTGTAATCTTATCGCCTTGTTGTGGAACTCTTGTTTTATTTTTTAGATATCATTGAGGTCGCTCCTGTCACAGTTGGGGAGAAAAATCAGGCTTCTTTGACAAATACAAGGCACACACGGCATAGAACAATAACGTTTTTATGAAGATTTATTCCGGAGGAAAACGAATTTGTCCACTGCAGAGAATGTGGTTAAAAATTGGCCCATTTGTCTCGGTTATTGTTTTGCGTACTTTGCATAGAGCCATCCGCCTCCAGGATCCCGTCCTCTTGGCTTGCGCTTGTCGTTGACCAATGTCGTCTGGCCTTTTCTCCGTGCCGTGGCGTTTTCGGCTCCTCCATCCGTCGTCTCCCGCCCCCACATAGCATCATATCTGCGTAGGAGTGAGTCCTGGTATTTGGTTTCTTGGCATAAAATTGTTTTGGCTAAAGGAAAGTTTGTCCTTGGCTGTATGATTATGTCCCTTTTTATGTATAATTGATCTGAAAGGACTATTGGCAAGGGCTATCAAACGTTTTCCTATTTTCCTTCTTGTATGTTTTAGTATATTATATTCGCGCATTCAATGTTCCGTATATGTAATTGAATAGCCAAATAGATCCACGGACGTATTCACCGGTTTCTTTCTTGTTTGAGGGGAGCATGGCGTGACGATGATATGACCTAGCTATTTCCTTGCCTATTATTTCCGAATCGGCGTCTAAGGAGTTTGGAACTATATTTCATAAAATCACGATTTTAGTGTCCTGAGGATCGGGTAAGACATTGCGTCAGAATTATTAACTCTAATGTGGACAATAAGGTTAAAGGTCATAATTCAATTCGTTGAATGTGGTATTTCATCTGACAACCTGTTCCGGGGGCATAGTTAAAGGAACGAACACAGGGCAAAATCTAACGGGCCGTTCATTGTTGTTCGGAAGCAAATTCCCTGGCGGTTTGAGTATACTAAGCTATTAGTATTTGTTGATATACTGTATAACTACCTTTGGGTGAACTACCTCAAAAGTGGTGCCGACGTTTCTCCAAAGATACAGTATTTAACTTGGCGAGAATGTGAGACTCGAGCTCCAGAAATAACTTGTAAATGCCACTGAACAAACGTCAAAGGAACAGTTGTCGTTGTGGGTTGAACTGCCAGTCTGTTGAATGTCACAAAACCACTGCAACTGTGAGGTTGCTTCAAATACCAGCCTTGTGGAATAATGGTGGTGACTTTTTACAGGTTTTAAAGCACGCTAGCGCCATCAAGTTTATTGATGGTCATTAGTTTGGTTAATTGATAGCTGAGAAATACAATGCGATAGAACCGTCACATGCTAGACCAAACTGAGGCCAAATGTATAGTCCACTTTCAACTTTAATGTGCAATCGTGTAGTCATTATTCATGAATTTAACTCATAGCCGTTGGTTATATTATGCTTCGGTTCGTCCCTATAGCATTCTCATTTGAATGGTTAGCACTTTTCAACCTTTTGGCTATTAATCCAGTGACTCAGCGTTGTTGTCTGTTATTCCACCGTATATGACATTTTCACATTAACAAATGGGACTGCATGTTAATACTGTGTTTCTGAATAGCTTACAAGCTATTATAGTCGTGTCAATTGATATCGATAGTCAGCACATGGAAATCCCTTGTAACGCATTTTCATGGTCAATTATGCCGTTTGGTAGCGGAATCACAACCGATTGGTATGTTCAAGTCGGAATGGGCATGGTACAATAGGTTTAGCTTACGCGCCTCGTTAAATTCTCATTTAATGGTTACAGGCCTTATTCACTTGTTGATGTGATTCTCTCGATAGGCCTATTCATGCCATTGTGTCTTATGTTAACAGCTCGTCATGGTTGGTATGCTATTAATGCCCAATAAGTAACCTTGCAAACATACACATGTGGAGCTGCTGGCGTGATAATACTTTGTTGCTAAATAACTTGCAGGCTGTAAATACTATAATTGTTGGATGTTTGTATATTTATCGAAATCCATTTCATTTGTTCTGGAAGTCAGTCAACAAGCACTATGAGATACAATATGTTCATGCCACCAAATGGTCCACAGTTCAGTGGGTTGTACGTACATATTTTTGCATCGACTGACCTCGTGTAATCCTGGGTTATCATATATCATACCCAAATACAGGGGGTATTTCTCAGTACATTGGTAAATGTAAGCTACTGACTGTGCCAAGTGAAGGAGTTTTCTAGCTCATAGTGAGTCCTTCAGTGTGGTTTTTTTTGTCTTATATGATTAAAATTTTAAAAAACATTTCATTTTTTTCTAAACATATCATTCTAAAATTTGGCATATGGTGGGCTTTACAAAATAGCATGTTGGCCTTTACAGAGGTTAATTCTGTGTTATGGGGTCTTAGGGGAACTGTTCCCAATTCCCTGGATTATAAGTAAACAAAACTGGGTTGATTGCGGTTTCGATTCGTTTTGTCTTTATTTAGGCAAACCCGTTCGATTGCCAAATTCAATTTGAGGCCTGTTTGCATGTTGATTTTTTGAACCTATGGGCATATTGATCAAACCTATTTTGTTTGGAAGTTACATTGGTTTTTAAGGGAGCGTCATTTAGTGTTTTATTTGGTACATTTAGCTTTGTTGTTAATACGTTACAAAACAACAACGCGCATTTGATGGTGGCTTCCTTTAAATTTTTTGTGCATTTCAGAGGAGAAGTTCCTGTATGCTGTAATGATGGTGCCTATCAGTTGTAAGAAAATTTGAATGCTAAACCTTTCCAAACCAATGAATTCGCTCATCAACGAAAAAAATAACCCAAACCCAACTACTTTATACTGCAGTCTATACCATCTCTCCAGGTAAAGTACTCACGCTACACACGGCGGCTGCGAGAAGTACACGTTATCGTAACGGTTTTTTGGTTCGTGTCGTTTAACGCAGATACTTGTAATGCGGTTATCTTTGGGCTATATGTTGTGCTTTTTTCAACATTAGATATGGCATGGCGTATTACAGTTGGTTCGGAACTTGTTTTGAACACCTAAGCATATGTTCCCTCTGATTTGTGTTTTTCGTGCGTTTTAATAGTAGGTTTTACCTCTTTTGTACCTTGTGTAAATTACCTTAATTAATTGATTGTGCGGTCGTGTTCAAGTTAAATGCCTAAATTGTAATACCCTGTAACTGAAACTTTTTTAATTGTGTGAATATGTCCTAACACCTACTGTGGCAGTTAATTCCCGCGAGTGGAAAGTGGCACGGAACTTAATCTGTAAAGGTTTAGATTGCAGGGCATGCTTAATTATATTCATACAGATGCTATTTTATGGGGTTCAGCAGTGGTGCAGTTAGATGCTAATCTCGTCTCATAGGTTTTATAGATATTAATGAGTTTCGGCTTCGCTGTCACCAAGGGGGGGTGTTGTGCACCTTTTGTGCATGGTATTTCCACCGCGTTGGCCTCTTTTCGCACCCATGGAGTATAGAATGGGTGTCGGCTATGAATTGCAAAGCAAAATAATGACAGTGCGGGAGGTGTGCGACCGCAAACACCCCCCCCCCCTCCAACACGTCATTATGTTGGAGTCTGGCCCAAACACCAGGCATAGATAAAGCCGGGTCCTCCTGCCGGGCGCACCTTTGGAAATTCATTTTTTATCAGTAAATTTATGAATTTCACGGCTCATTTTAACACATATCATGTAGTCCTCATACTACATGTACGTCGGTCAAAATTTTCTCTGTGGCCTTGGTGTTGGCTGGATGGGCGATTTCTAATTTTGTTTGCCTTTTACGGTCCATGACTAGTTAATCATTCGTGTTTGGCATAGCCATCATTCTGAATTAAGTCTTTATTAAATTCAGGTTTTTTGCGATGCCTGCAAACATTCAACATCGTTGCATATATCTCTCTCGTAGAAATATTTTTTATTTGCATGCTTCGTGGGCAGTCTATACTCGGTGCATGCTTATCTTTTAATTCTTCAGGGGTAATTGAATAATATGTATATGGAATGCCATCAGAAGTTTACAATTTTGGTAATTTTTGGGTGGCGTGTTTCATCCTATGTATACTTTAGCTGCTCACCCTAATTTGGTTACTCATATTATAATGCAGCTTTGGGGTTTTTATTGCTTAATACAATTGGTTATCAGTACAAGGGCCGCCTTAACCACATAACCACCTCGGTGGTGCTAGTTTTTTGTAACTTTTGTTATTGTACCAGGTCTCTCAATGAAATCCGTGCTGTATATGAGAGCATGAGGTGTGTCACTTTGAATGGAAGCTGTGGTTATTGGCGGTGCTTCATAAATAGGGGTCTGCCTTGGTGTTATATGACAGGCATTACGCTTGATTAAATTTTTCCGATGCCTGCAAAAATTCACATCCGTGCATATATAGTCCGTCCTCTAAAATATGTTTATTTGCATGCTGCGCTAATATACCCCCCCGTTGGGGTGGTGCCTGGTTATTTTTTAATTCTTCAAGGGGCAATTGATATATGTATAATGAATGCCATCAGAAAGTGAAAATTGGGTAATTTGCGTGGTTTCAATCCTATTGTATACTTTAGCTCTCACCTAATTTTGGTTTACTCATATTTTATAATGCAGCTTTTGTGTGTTTTATGGCTTAATACCATTGTATATCTAGTAACAAGGCCTTATACCACATTACACCTCGGTGTGCTAGTCATTTTGTAACTTGTGTGTTATGTTACTACGGTCTCTCATGAATACATGTGCTGTATATTAAGAGCTATGAGGTGTGTCACTTGAAGGAACCTGTGGTATAAATTTGGCGTTCATTCATAAATATGGTCTGCTCGTTTAGGTACACATAACGCTTGATTAAATTTTCATATAATTCTATGGGGTCTACATGGGTTGGCAAAATAACTGGCTAATCGCAGTGTCACAAGGTTATGAATGGCGGTCACTGGATAAGAAGCCAGGTGTTAAATTCACGAATTTAAAGACAGCTGTGTCACAATGTCTCAAGTAAGAATGTGGGCTGTGCCGGCATGTCACGTGTTGTCGATTTTTACCCATGTAGACCCCTAATCTTGGATAGGCTAATCTTTCTGTTGTATTTAGACACTAAATGAACCACTTCAGGCTATGTGTAATATATATATATAATGATTTTTCCAAGGGTCCTAGGCTATCATTTGTAGGCAAACTGTTGGAATTGCAACATTTTTGGTGTTGAAATTGTCCGTGTGGCCATCAGGTTCGTTGACAGGATTAGTCCAATCCTTTGCGCAATTTATGCACTGGATTCAATTTTAATCGTTTGTGTTCTTTGGCTCCTCCTAGATGCTTTTTTACTGTGTTTTTTATAATATAGCATTCAGCTTTTTCAAATTTTGCATGTTCTTATCCAGAATTGCTCAATCCATAATTTGACCAAGTTTTTCCTTGTTAAATAGCTTCTATATGTCGGTGTGATCATGTATGAGTTATATAATGTTACAGTTAAGATTTAATTTCTAATGCATTTAGTTGGGTAATTCATTTCGAATTGCACCTAAACGAGACCTGTGTGTTTTGGTTCGTTTTTTACCACGGGTCTATATTTCTCCAAATTAAATGCTGCGACCGCATGCTTGGTTTGTTTTATTTTATTTTTAAGTTTGGCTCCGTGTTTTCACTTGTTAATTTGGCAAGTTATACACTTTCATTATTAATGCCATTTTAAGAAACCCCTGGGAATAGAATGGACCTTCCCATCCTTCTGCATTTGGTTTTTTTGCAATTTGCCAAAGCATTTAGATTCCTTGATCATAAACGTTTGTTTTGGCCTCCCTCCCATATGAAGTTAGTTGGTAATTTGTGTTGAACAATTGGGGGGAGTGAGTTAGGCAGAGGGTTATGTGTTACAAATCTGTTTGGTATAGGCAATTTGCTAACTTGGTGTTAACGATATTGGGGGTGTTCGATCAAATATTGCCGGGTGGTTGCTGCAAGCTAGAGGTGTACTCAACTTGATGAAATTTGCTCTCAACGTCTGCCTGATTTGGCACTGCTAATGAGTTAGACAGTTTCTTCTGCTCAAACTTTTTTTTTGTTTTGGACACACCGAAGACCAACAACTTTTTATCTCTCTATTTCTTATAGTGCCAAAAGCGAGCTCATTGCTTTTATTTTGGCATTTATTTTGGTTCATTCATTAAGATGCTTTTATATTTACGGGATAATGGATGTGAGCGAGCCAGAAGTAGCTTACTTAGGCTCTGCAGATATTGTTCTATGTATATTTACAGCATTTATTCAAAATGTTGTGCTGGCACAGAACAATATTAGTGGTATATTTTCATTTATTATTTATAATTTGTTCAGGCAATCCTAGATGGTATGTACTTCAGATTTCTTGCCTCAGTCTCAGCCTATGCATTAATTCATATTTTTAATATTGCAATTTATATTAGATATTGGATTGTTGTCTGCGAGCCTTAAAGGTAATTGACTTCAGGTTCAACAGTTATGTTAATATTCAAACATTTGTTATAGGTCAGTTTGCGTAGTTGACTTTAGAGCCCTCTTTTCTTAACTGTTGACTTCACAAACTTTAATACAATATTTAATTGATCCCTAGACTGAGGCGAGTAAGAAGCCAGGCTAATAACTGTAATATTATACAAATAGATTGAATGTCAGCCTAATATTTGCTACAATGGTTTCTCTGGTGATAGTATATAATGTATAAGTTTGGCTTTACAGTATTTAATTCATTTGGTGAAAATTGCGCAAGAGGAGCTGAAACTGTCTTCCATGCCGAGGGCAGCAATCATAACAATTTTATTATTGTACATAGTGCTTGTCATAATGAAAAATTGCATATGTGGCTTTATAGACATTGCATGTTTTGGCTTTAAGATGGACACAATCGGTGATATGGGGTGGACCTGGAATAGAGGGAAGCTGTGCTCACAAAGTAACCCCATGTGTGTTGAAATAATGTTTTCAAAGCCAGGCCATATTGAAAACTATGGTGTTTGGAGCACGTTATGAAGGAATAAAGATTATGTCATACGCACGATATGAGCAATGGCACCTGTGTCGTGCCCATTCTTGTCCGTGGACAATAATTTAGAAGCTGTGTCGTCAGACAGAATGCGGAATAAATAAAAAATCAATTCCACTGGTGCTAATTGAGAAATAAGGGAGTAAAGTTATACAGGGGGTGGTAACAAAATAAATCATTGAATTTCAAAATCAAAAACATAAAAAAAATAATATGTTAATTTACAAATTTGCCTTGAGGTTTAGGCATAGAGGCCCAGGCCATCGTGGGGTTAAAATTTTGTTTGGGCCAGCAAATCCCCAGTCCGATTATAATTCAAACTAATGTCAAATACTTCTACATGGTGTACGCTCCATATTATGGCAAAAAAAAATCATTCACTCCATTCTGCCATCTTTTAAATATTGACAACGACTTGTGACCTTCCATAGACTCTGTATGGATCTGTCATAATGAGCCCTATAAAACGTGCAAGGAATTACTCGAACTGTTTAAATATGTATTTTCGTAGAATTATAACACATCGAGCGCACACAAAGACCACTTTTGAAAATGTCCAGAGGGTAGGGGTGGTTGCCCCTGCCTATCTTGACTGTGTAAATGCCAAAAAATGGTACTTATGTTACTTCTGATGTTACTACTGTAAGCAAATACTGGCAATTGTAGTTTTTTTTTTTTAAATTTGAATATATTAGGGAATTTAGTTTCAAATTTGATGAATGATGACAATGACGATGACGATTGACGAAGAAAAGACGATGACGACTACGAGACGACGACGATGATGATGAGGTTGAATGTGATGATGATGATTATGAGGATGATGATGATGACATGTGATATGAACATGATGATATGATGATACTGAGATGAGATGATGATTATGATGAAATCCCGCCTCCTTCCTAATTTTATTTACTATTTGCCTAAGTGGTTTGTGATAATGACCTTATGTTTTGTTTCTTTAAAAAAACGGTTATTGGTGGTGTTTTGTAATGTATGATGTTTGCTCGTTTTGACCAAAGGTCCCTTCCAAAACATTGAGTAATAAAGAGCTATTACTCGAAAAATCCGAATTGCTTTTACACTATTTTATATTTGCAAACATTTGAAATTTAAACCCACCCACACACACAAGTTAAAACATGAAATAAAGTTTTGTTCCGCTATATGAACAGACCAAATGTATTTTTCAGGACAGTCACATATGGACAGTGTTTTATTTGAGTCTCTTTTCTCGGTTTTTTGGGTCACCTTATCACTTTGAACGGTTCGCTATCGCCTGCGTGAATGCAGTCCCATCAGTAACCCAGACTTTGAATGAAGAATAAATGTTTTGCCTCAAGATTGGTAAGTGGGATTTCCCGAGAACTAATAAGCAAATATTATAAATGCCAACGAAACCTATAACTTGTGAGTATGTTTCTAATTACCTCTAACATGGTATTTACACACACCATAACTCACAAATAAATATTAATGCTACTCCTAATTGGCTTTCTCATTTTTTGCTTTTGCTTCACATGCTAAAGCAGTATGATGATGACATGACGATGATGACGATGAATGACGATGACGAGGATGACGACAACGATTATGATGACGATACGATGATGATAAGATGAGATGATGATGACGATACGAGACAGGATGATGATGATGATGATGAATTGATGAAATCGTGATGATAAAGAGAAGACAAAAAAAAAGAAGGACGAAAAAGGAAAAAGAAGACGACACAAACGAAAAAAAAAAGAAAAAAAGAAAAAAGAAGACGGAGACGGAGAAGAATGTAATCCACCGAAAGACGAAGGACAGACCGAGGCCATGCCCGCTCGCCGTACTCAGCCGTCCTCATCAGCCTCCAGTCGCCCGCATCCGCTTCCCCTGAGCAGCCGGAACCCTCAGACCCCATCCTCCGACCCAGAAGAAGCCACATCAGCAGACATACCGAAGACCCAACGAAAGCTCAAGCAGAAAGAAAAAAGACTCATCCAGATACACCGAAGCTGTCATTTTTTCCACTCGTCTTTCCCTCCCCCACTACAAACGAATTTGCTTGGCGAATAAAATGTTCTTTACTTCCTATCAAAGTAATGGTTTCCTACTTACAGTCACCGCACCCATCCTCTTGTTTACAACAATACAGGCCTTGACATTGCGGACGATGTTATAATTCTGTTGTCAAACAGGTTGCCTGTGGATTACTAATGCTATTTCTCATATTATCGTCGGAACGGTGATACCAGATCACTAGGTCTCTTCCTCCGACGTTGAAAGATGCCCTTTATTTCTGAGCACTGGATTTTTTGTTTGCCGTTGAGTTAAAATTGCTATCGGCAATACGGCAAATGCTATATCGATTGCCATACCATTTAATAACTTTACGATTTTGCAAAAACCAAAGTTTTCAACCCTGCATCGTAGAAATTAGAACTACTTTAAACATAACTGACTACAGTTCGTTGTAGGTTTCATCAAAGGTTTTGGATGTCAGGTAACCAGTTATCTCAGCTGGTTAATATATATGAACCAAATTTTGTGGACACATCTTGCCCTTTCCAGATAAAAGAACGTTTCCTTTATAGTTTACCAAATGTCACCTTTGATTCAATTCATATCAATGGAGTCGAGTCAATAAGTATTAAAGACTTCAAGAATAATGTCTTCCTTCTTGTCAGTATTCGTACAGTGATCATCATACGAGCATATTTTGGGCAATTGTTTTTATTACGGCGTAAAGTACATTATTCAAGACTAACACACCATTTCCGATTTCTAAACTCGTATTGGGTGTTGGTTTTGGAGCTGTCCAATTATACTAAAGAACACGTTTGAATTTTTTAATATCACAAAATCAAAGATATTTCCCCAGGGGGGTTGGATTGAAACAGATTCCTTTTCAAATTAAGCGTCAACACTGGCAACACTGTTTCCATCAAATATTAAATTCGTTCTTTTCTTAATTCTTCATTTGTCGCAAATGATAGTCCTAGGGGAAGAATTGGAAGAATAGAGATATATAGTTTACGAACTAAAAATAGACATCCATATTGGGATATAAGACAGTCTAAAAAAGACGTCCAGTTCATTTGTAGGCCCAATCTTTAAGTTTTGCCGTAACGTTAAAATCAACAAATATGCTATGACAGATCGTGTGCTCCGTATGGGAATTCAACTCTGCGTGTATTTCCTGTGTTAAATAGGCCATTTTCCGTCGTCTGCTGAAAAATCCTCCCCGGAGTCATTTTAAAATCCATACGTGCGCTGATTTGGTTTTAATCATTACAGGTGAGGACTAATGTATATAAAAGCTTTACAATAGTGCCAAAATATAAATTTTGAGGGCGCACTATTTTTCAAATGTACCAGTGTCTCTTTAAAGCCAGAATTGAATTCGCCCTTTTGCACCGTTTAAACCCTAACCTTTAAGTAGTTTAGCACAACAACTGGTATGAATATTAACCCTCGTCTACCTAAGCTATTGTTTGTAACAAAACTCCCGAAGGGTGAGGGGTGGTTGCTAACCCCCTCTGATTTTCGTTACTGAACATCCGCTTCCTATAAATTTTCTACTACGGGATGCATTTTTTTTCCATGGGTATCAAAATAAGTTCCAACATTTCCAATATGACGTCATTTGTGACGTCATATGTTGAAAGTATGAAAATCATGGCTATAGAGTGGAAAATTGATATTTCGCAATTTCACTGTCTCAAAAACATTATTTTAGTACTAAAAAGCTATGAGTATATCAAACTAGTCATTTCCCATAAAGTATAGCCAAAAACCGCTTGGAAAATGGATATTCCTAACTTATTTTAGTGAAGAAATGAATTTTCCCCTACCCTACACTGAAGTAATTCTAGGCACGTTGGTACTTATTTGGGTATCAATAAAAAAAGAGGCGGTCCATAGCTATCCTTTAGTACAAAAATTAAGTGTCAGTGAATATTCTTGTGTCGTACTAGGCATGTTGGTACTTCTCTCCCGTAGGTGTTTGTTGCCATCCCCATGCATCACTTTGGGATCACCATGTATCTTACCATTACTCCATTGGATGTTTGTTTCTGCATGAAAATGTCAATTTATAATTATTATATTAAATAATTTTGGGGTTTTGCAAGACGAAAAAAACTGTGGCCACGCCCCCCCCTCCCCCGCCTTTTCGGTAGACGAGGATTAATGTATGCTAATTATATTGCATTATCGGGTTTCGTACGAGAGACTGTTGCTTTAGACAGCCCGTCGTACAACTCATAACCTCTTGAAAATGGACTATTTCCCCCGTTGTCTTTAACTTTAACATTCCTCATAACATTTCTCAACCGTTATTCTATGTCAATACAAATATATATATTTTCACCAAGCATGAACATTTGCATCGAAATTTCGTTATGTCATTTTTCTCCAAAAAGGAGGCATTGGAAAGCTGAACGAATAAAGATTTCATGGGTAGTGTGATCAAGTAATAAAGACTCGTGAGATAGCTTCCCTTATTTCTTCTTATGCTACTCTGAGACTACTTGAAAATCAATATGCCGTCAATCCAAAAAGGTGCCTCGAAGTAAGAAGAAATCTGAAGGTTTTTACGCTACCAAAGAACAAATTGTTTCAAATGATCAAATTCAAAGTCCTGTTAAACAAACCAGGGTACTTAACAATAATTTTGTTCGTCTGGAAAGTATGCTCAAGGGTTTGATATTTCATTTTTTCAACGTTAATAGCATCTAAATTGAATTTGGATCAAGACCCCTTTTTGCTGTGTAAAGTCATCAAATTCCAATAATGAAAAGAACGAGATTTTCCCGTGGCAAGAAGACGCTGTAAATTGTCATAGTCCATTACTGACTCTGGAGGGCTTGATCAGTAGCAAATCTAGGGTAATCCTTAGTAAAAGTATGGGAAGTTTACATTGGTACATAAACACCAACCTTTATTTTATAAAGACGAAGAAGAAGAAAAAGATGATGATGATGATGATGATGATCATGA
>JAMKCH010040920.1:0-55842 GCA_023653785.1 Ophioderma brevispina | reverse complement strand
GTTGGGATACCTGTACTTGTTGCATACATGCAAAAATCTGGTTTTTGATGATTTTTTCGATTTGCTGATTTAGCAAGTTGGCCTGCAACAAATTCACTGGTGTGAAAATGCTGAAATAATAAATATTTTCATTCATCAATTTTTAAATTAGTGAGCATTTTCTTTAGCAAAATTGAATTCAGCTGAATGATATTCAACTTGAAATTGCTGAGCAACTTCAATTATATGATACAATATAATATATAATATTCTAAGGGATTCAGTAGTATTATACGTATAGGAATTAAGGGAAGATATCCCACTCTTGAATCGAACCAAAGGCCTCAAATGTATGACACTGGTACTGTAATCACTTGGCTATGAATGCTTTGTGAGCAGGCAGGCAAAAAATTGAAACAAGAGCATTCACTTAACACATTGACTTCTCCCCTTCACAACTGCCAACAGTGACATGAAGGTATGGCACAAGAAATGATCAACATGATTGTTAATGCTGGCATGCATAGGCCTGTGCTACTGTAGCCTTGTTCAAGGCACTCTACCAACTTCATTCACTGGTTCACATGTCTGATATAAATAATGTCACAGATCATATTAGGCAGAAATATGCAAGGAGTGGAGTATATTCCCCCTCCCTAAAACTAAAGAAATAGCAATACCATGGCAAGAATTCATTCTATCGAGCACCTAATTTGAGGTCTCCAATTTCACCTGTCCTATGTTACATGTTCCATGCTTCCACCAGCAAGTTCAGTAAGTTCAACTCCGAATTCGCCTCGACTAGCACAACCACTGCACCTAACCACAATATATCTTTTACTGTTTTAGAGTTTACCTGATCTCAAAGTTCTAGGGTTAAAATTTAGGGATCTAGGGCTTAGAATTATGGTAAAACAGACCATCGTAACCAAGTTGGTAAAGGTGAACCTCATACCTTAGCAAGTAGTAGTAGTAAAACCAAAGTTTTAAATCCGTTTTTTCCCTGCTAAGGGGGGGGGGGGTGGCCAGATTCAGATTCACCTCGCATTCACAGCAATACTGCTGTGTGAGAAGTTTTTGGAGCAAAAGATAATTGCCCGGATGCCCTTCCTGACGTCAATGTGCCGGATGGCTGCCATTAGCTCTCCAGAGCCGACGACCTTGTAGGTAGATCTTTTTAGTTCTACCAGGGTAACCAGCTACCATGCTCATCGGATTTTCTTAGAAACCCGACGGGGGTGACGGTTTAGCCACCAACAACCTGGCCCTGGGACAGGTAGTACTGGTTACCAGTAGCAGGCCCTCAAAGAAAACCTGTAGCAGTAGCAGGCCCTCAAAGAAAACCTGACCTGACAGACCCGACCAGAGCAGGCCCTCGAAGAAACCCTGACCAAGACTGTGATGCAGGAACAGTATTGTGTGTTGGTGGCCAAGCCAAACCTGGTATTTTACAACAGTATGGCACTGTGCCATTTGGGTAGATGACCCCAACCTCAGTCAAAGGCTATTGAAAACTGATCCTTGCTTTCACACATCACACCAATTTGGTTGTCAATAAAAATGTGACATTTACAAAATATTTCTTTACATTTTGTAATTAAAATAAATTCAGAATTATAAATATTTGATCCTTGCAACAGGAATTGGGAAGCAGCAAGGTTAGACTTCCCCAGACAGAAAACTTGATGTCAAAGATGAAATCTTCCATTTTTATAAATACAAAGGTCAGAAAAAATTAAAAATTCTGCACATCAAATACAAGTTCACAGATATTTACATATATTATATAATATACATATATAAATACACATACATACATAAAGAAAACATACATATATTGCTTAACTTTATTAGTTATGATCATGGTAAATACATGGAGCCAACAATACGATAGTCAAACTTACATTGAATTAAATAAACTAATGACACCGAGCATATGATTTCTATTATTATCAAATGGCTGATCAAAGAAGGAAATGTCTTGATGAGTCTATATCTGTTCTCCTCCATACAATTTGTGGACAATTAACACACTAATAGAACTAATAGTTAGCAATGGCTTTTGCAACAATGTTGGAGGGACTGAGTTTTGATCCAGTCCACAATGTTGGAGAGACTGAGTTTTTTCAGTCCACAAGGTTGAAGAGGACTGAGTTCTTAGTCCACAATGAAATTGATAATGAACGTGACTGAGTTCAGAGCAATAATGGATGTGTTGAAAGTGCTGTCAACGGTTATTTGAGGTCAATTAGAGTCATTAAAATTGAGGATTCAATTCTCAAACCTAGATAATGTCTGTGTGTTCCAACACCCTGGGGTATTTTCTCCCAACTTTCAGTAAAATCTCCTGGAGGTTCATTGCATGTTTTAGAGGGTTAACATTTGAAGGTCATCTAAGGTCAAATCAGTCAAAATATTGTTGATCAGAACATGATTGCATTCTTGGCTATCAATCTTGCAACTGCAGGTCAGCCAGGGTATGCAAGTTTTACATTGCCGCGTTTATTATGCCATATAACATTCATCATTATTACCAGCCTTTATGACATAGTCATTCACTTATAACAGTTGAGCAAATGTTGTTTAGCCAGGATGATTTAGAATTCTTGGTGTAATTAGACACTATGCCATCTGGGTATAGCCTCCCAGCCCACTTTGACCCGCCCAACTTTCCTTCTTCCCAAGGAAATAAGCTTCCTGTGTAGAGGCTTTCTTGGGTATCCAGGACATTGTACGTAATAAAACAAATATTTTTTCATCCTTCCCTCTTTTCTTTCTTTCCCTCTCTCTTTCCATCATTCCTCTTTATATTTTCATCCCTCCTTCTCCCATCCAAACACTCTTGTGAAAGTAAATTTTAGAGGGTTGAATATAGTCTCAAGGCCTGAGAGTGGCATAAAGGTCTGTAGTTCCCCTGACCACAAGGCTGTAAAAAAACATAATCCACTAGACTTGACAATAGCACTTTGACAGTACACGGTAATGGAAGTATGCAAATAAAGAGTAATAAAATAGTCACCAGGACCAGGAGTTGACAACATTACATACTTTCACTGTAACTTTTTCCCTATCCTAACTTTGCTATTACCCTAATCCAGGCCCATCCTTTGAGATGTCACTTTTGCCATTAGTTACTGAGATGACCACACATTTATAGTATGCACATAATTATTTTAACATGTATTCCCACGGATATCACAGATGGCCTGTGTAGAACGGATTGTTTTGTACTGACAAGCAAACAAAAAGTAGCTTTCTCCTATTTTGCAGTGGTCCCCAAAACTGTAGTGTACCAAGGGTGGGTTTATTTACATGTGGATTTTATGTGCGTGACTTATGGTTGAGGGTCATTTTTAATGAGGTCAAATTGAGACAGACCTCTTATACTTGCCAAAGTGTTGAAGTCTTAAAGTTGAAATATACGTAAAAGGATACCCAAAGGAGTTTGTTATATGGAACCGAAATTGCCCTCTTATAGCTCTTATCTTAAATAGTGCATGTTCCATGGAGCAATGTCAAAGTATATGGACAAATAGATGCCAAATGAGTGCTCGCTGCTGAATTGGTGAAGGCGTGTGGGGGTATCTTTCACGTAATTGATGTCAAACATAAAACTGTCCCAGACGTATTCAAATAAATTTGTCTTAATTATTGGGTAAATATGTGTGCGCGTCCACGCACACGTGCCGTCTGTGTGTACTTCATCAATTTATCCTTTGCCTTGGGTATCCTGGTCCCCAGAAAATGGGAAAAAATTAAGCTTTTTTGACGTGTTAAAATGTCCTGTACATCAAACCGGTATTTTTGAGAAACATGGTGAGTGTGGTTTTCATAGCTGCATAACCACTGTCGTTTTTTCACTGTAAGTTACAAAACACATTTGTGAGTAAATCCAAGAAGTTATGGAAGGAGTTGTTTTAAATAGGAAACATTTGTGCATCTCAATAAGCCATTATATCTGATATGCTCTGATTTCCTGCAAATATAAGATGTGATGCCTCATGGTACCATGTAGGGTGTGGCCCGGCGTCAAAAATGAGTAACATGTTGCGGAATTTATATTCATTTTGAAATTTCAATCCCATTTATTGCCCTGAAATACAACTCTTTGATAAAGGCTTATTAAAAATTGGGACATGTGTCGGTGTTTACCACATGCATGCAGAAAATACATCGCCCAACAAAAATCCATACATTGCAACTAATAGTTCTAACACCTGTCAAAAGGGTTGAAGAATCTGAATAAGGAAATCATCTTTCTTTTATTTTGTACAGCCTGTTTTACTGGATACCAGCAGTATCTTACCAGACAGAATTCTTCTCATGGATTCATTCTTAAGATCCTCATTTCCATGGAGAAGGTTTTTTTTAGAGGTAAAAATTCCATGTGCAAATATAGTTTAATTAATGGCCAAGAGGTAGGCTTTTAGAATATCATCCAAAGATTAAGCAACCGTATTGTTTAGCTTGAAATAAGGGACACGGGCACATTTGAAAAATGAGTGCGCCCTCAAGGATTTTTCAAAACGATATGTGCATGGTGGTAAAGCTTTTATATACAAAGCCCTCACCAGAAAATCGATTAAAGGTAATTGTTCTGATTTATATCTATGTGTTTTCTACATGATATATGATGGCCTGGCACTTGCACATACGCCCCCATCAAGTACCGTGGGAAAAAAGCTTGCTGTTTTTTGACGGTGACGCAATATGCAATTGACAAAAGTCCCATTCCAATTGTGCTAATATTGATGGTTAAACACTAAAAAACGGCGGTGTTTTTTCGTTTATATCTTGAGACTGAAATGATGTGAGGGCTGGAAATTTCAGGACGACAATGAGAAAATATGGCCTTTCATTTGATATGCAAAATCGATACTACTTCCGGGTAAATCACGGGGGTCCTAAAGACATCGACACAAGCACCTTTTCAAGACCAAATCAGCTCAATATGGGTAAAACAGAACGATTTGTAATTTAACGTCGCTGCAGACGGTAAAGTCAGCAGACGACGGAAAATGGCGTTAACACAAGAACACGCTTTCCGTATGCATGTTTCCCACGCTTAGCACCCAATGTTTGACTGGTATAACCTTTGTGGTTTAATTCCAGTGAGTACAAGTCAAAACATATTAATGTAATATACACCATTTTGATTAAAAAGTTATGGAAAACTTAAAAAAAATTGATTTGCTCATATAAATTACTTGAATGTCTTGATCCTCATATCAATTGCCCCATATGTTTTGGGGTATGTTATTTGTAGGTGTAAAATATATCTTGTGTTCCAATGGCCTAAGACTATCCTTGAGGCAATTAACGAAATTTCATATTTGTGAAATGTGACAAGTGCAGATTGTAAAATGTGCTATATATTTGTCAATTTTCCAGAAGCAATTAGTAAAAGATATTTTTTGCATCCAAAAAATCTGTGTGATTTTGCCAAATTCTTGAAATTGTAGTGACAACATGCCATTACAATATTTGCATTGGTTATTTACAAGGTATTGGATTTTTGAAAAGTGATTTACGAATAGAAACGCATAACAAAGCTATAATTAATAACCATAACACAAGTAAAAAATGGTGTTATTAGCGATTCAGAGAATCAAGGTATGATTTTGCGGAACCGGTACTCTCATTACGACGAATTGAACCCAAGGCCGATAAAATTATTTTAAGTGGAAGAACGAGGCCGGAGGCCGAGTGCTTCCACGCAAAAAATAATGGTTTTGTGCCGGTTTCAATTCGTCGAATAAAGAGAAGTACGGTTTCCCAAAATATACCTGATTCTCATCTTATGAAACCATCTTTATGCATTTAAGGTCATCTTTAACCCAATTTCGAGCGATGCGTGAAGTCTTAAATACAACAAGAAAGGACCGCCACCACCCAGTGCACACAATCGAACAACCCGGTGAACGCAACGATCATCGCAACGAGACGCAACGTAGGCGTCTGCGCGAGAACAGTAGCAAAAAAAACGCGGTATGACGCGAGCGCTTCAACCTTAAACATAACCTCAATACGCAGCGAGTACTACCTGGGGTCAATTAAACGAATTAAAACCGGGCATAACCATTGAAATGCTTACATTTTCACAGATTTGTTTAAGAATGCTGTATCTTGTGTATCACCCAAGTAAAAAAACAAAAATTGTTCAATATTATTATTATCATTGTTGTATATGATAAGAATCTGACTTGACTAGAATCCAAATGTAAACCACAACTGGCCAAAGTACCGTATGGGAGTTCTCATTTGTGTCAAGTTTATTTACCCATGTTCAGTTCAGACTTACTCAGACTTAAGGCTCAAAGCGTTTTGAAGTTTCTTTTGTTTGGGGCATTTATTTTTGGCTAAAAATACAGTCTAAAATGTTGAAATGCTTTAGGGCAATATGGGCTGGTCTCACTTTTGATTTCAAAGATGTAACCTTTCCGGAAATTTCTGGATTGTTGAGTCATAAATTTAAACAAAATTCCGGAAATGTAAAAAAAATTTCAATTCTGAGATCAAGTGTTAATGATGAAAGGTATATACTGCATCAAAGCGTTAAGACCAATTTATTTGCGAAGAGGGGTTATACCCCCAAAATCACCGTAAGAAAATACATCCCCGGAGCTTCACCGGATGCTACGCTAAAATTGGCCTTCCCGTCGTTCAAAGTTGGATTTTCAGGAAATGGGAATACTACTGCGCTTTAATTCTGTATTATGTAGGAATTAATGTTGAGACTTGTGTGTATTTTTCTTCCTAGACGGTAGCCTCGTGGAAGGAGCAGGGCTATCAAGACCAGCCAAGGTCATGAGAAATTCAGAAGCTGCTGAATGCCCCTGAAGACGATGCCCAAGAAAATTCTCAGGAATCGCTCCCCATGCCTCGCTACTATTAGTATGCGCCCAGGGTAGTAGCCAGGTAAGCTAGTTGAGTAAAATTAATTCTGTGCAATGATGAGGCTTGTTATTAGACCAAAGACATTGAGATCTAGAGAAGTGGGTGGAATTGGGTTTCAGTCTAGCAGGAAATGCACTTAAACCTCAAACAGTATTTTCAATTTATTCATGACAGGTTGTTGCTAAGTTTCAGGTAGTCTGAATATTGCTAAAGTCCACAAGATCCACATTCCTTAAGTGTTAATTCTGCCTCGTCATCCCATTCCCGGGCCAGGGCTATGCAAATTGTGCACAGATCGCACAGGATTGAGCCACGCAGCATCGGCAATTGTTGTTAAGGTGCACTTGCGCCCAATCACCGGCCAGTGGGTGTTACGCTAGAAGAAGAATGCACTGCACGCTGAACAAATACGCTTATATTGTAAAAGGACAAATGGTGGCTCATTACTAGTGAATTTAAAGGTCTGTTGTCTGATTGCATAATAGCCTGTTTTAGTGTTTGGTTTGGATTGTTATGAGGGCCATTTTTCGGTCCGTTTGTGACAAAAACCGGTGATTTTTAATTTCAGCCCAAATGGTGTTTTGTCAACATAACCAATCTGTTATTACTTGTTACATTATTAATAAACCTTCAGTCCAAACACCTAGCCCAAAACTATGTTTTCCACTTTTGGTTTTTAGACTGGTTATTTTGTCATGGTTGCCTCCAAAAGTTTGGTCACGTGTGTTACCATGGTATGGTCCCGCAACCGTGGACCGAACTGTATTTGCCCCCCATGACGAAAATAAACAAATCAAGTGAAAGTGGATACATTATTTTGGGTTAGGCTTAGACTCAAGGTTATTTAAAAAATGTAAAAGGATAACAGATTTGTCGTGACAAAACAGCTTGGGTTGAAAGAAAAAATCAAGGTTTTTGGTCACAAATGTACCGAAGACGAAGAATAGAATGGCCCTAGGAGTGAATGAAAATGTGCGCCATTTTAGTTGACCAATATTCATTATACAAAATATTCGATGGCTTACGAAATCACATTTTGAGCTATCGTATCAAAATGAATAAAATATCAGCATTGAAAGTTGCATATGGAAAATTGGGGTCAAGGAATTCGGTAATTCAATCAAGATGAAACTTTATAGTATTTGGTTATCTCCCTTAAAATATGTTTTAAATTTGTTTTATATTTGTGAGGGGGTGGTGTGGATAATATAATACTCTAAACAAAATAACATTGAACACAAATAACAAAATAAATTAAACAAAAAAATTAGAAGAATTTTTTTTATTGATGAAATGCGGGCAATGCTTATTAGTGTCATGTTTGTTTTTTACAGGCTCTTGTGGGCGTGTCAAACCATCTCAAATCACAACAATAGTACGCTTGGGGTCGGTAAGTCCAGGAGTATGATACAGGTGTGAATATAAAGTAATGATTGTGAATAGTTTAATTATGGATCTGATGCTTATAACAGAAGTTTTGTAAGCGGAGATAAAAAAGAGGGAGAAAAGACACTGCTTAGTCAAGTCACAAGTAGTGAAAAAATCCTCAATGTGTTTCTTCTGACTCTTTGAAACATATGTTCACGGTGCTATACAGCTAAAGGGCCGTCTCTCGGGATGTAACACACGTGACCAAACTTCATTTGCCTCCCCTGACAAAAAACCAATCTAGCAAAAATGGAAACATTAGTCTTGGGTAGGTTGTGGACAAATCTACCTAAAATAAGTGTCTACTTTTGCTAGATTATTTGTGTTGTCATGGGAGGCAAAAATATAAATAAAATTTTGTCACGTGTGACTTTCCGAAGAATGGCCCCTAAGCTGATATACAATTTGGATGATTGTATCTTATTCTTTGTAACAGAAGTTTAGTAAGAGTAGATAAAAGAGGACGAACACAAAGTATGCTTAGTGATGCACAAGTAGCAAAGTATACGCATGTGTTTCTTTACTTTCTGAACAGATACTGCTATAAAGCTAAAGTGATATCACCAATCTAGGTGAAAGCCTAAAAAAGGCAAGGGTACTTGTTAAGTTGATCATAATTATGAATCATGCGCTTTCTCGGTAAAAGGGTGATTATGATGAGAGGGTTGTTAAATGCTTTTACTGATAAGAACCATCAAATTGCCATAATTCAGTTTATTAGCTAAATATTTCTTACAAAAAATAATGTGTGAAAGGTGCAACGAGAGATTTTGAGGCACCCAATATCATGTCATAATGTAATTCATAAAGATTAGGACACTCAATAGATGTCTTTACCTTGTATTGGCACAGAATGTCTTAAAAAAAAAAAGAAAAAAAGGTGATTTGTTGATTTATTTCAATGTAAAACATGGGCTGAATTTCGTAGTTGCTCCTATTACGAAATTAGAAATTTCACAATGTTTTGTACAAAGAAACAGTTATCAGCTTAATCCTTTCAGGATGGGGATAGTGGATGGAAAGCTTTACACAGGCAAAAAATCAGTACTTTCGAATTTTTAAGGGACAACTGATATTTGAAATATCTAGTTGCACCTTTAATGTTTTTTTATACTTTGATTACCAACCAAATTATCGCTATGGAATAATGTAGGCACACAAGACAGGCACGAGAGCACTGTGTAATTATGTGGACCCACGATTATGTGCAAACACTCGAGTACATTTGTGTTTAATTTTACGCGTGGAACGATAACAAACGCATTAATTCCGCCTATTGGTGGGTTGATGAAAGTATAATAGAATAACGTAAAACCAACTGCCTTGACAGTCGTTGGTGTCTGAAAGCTGCATGTGCATTGATTTCTTTTTGTGTGTTGTTTTTTAAGCAGGAGGGTGGCGCTCCAGTTTTGACAGACGATGTCAGCCTTCAAGTGTTTATGGATCACCTCAAGAAACTGGCTGTATCAAGTTCAACATGATCTTACATAATATGTAGCTATTGTCAAGTAATATTTAGATTTTTAAGGCACATGAGCTGGGGACATGTTAGCTGGGGTATCTATTACATTTTGACAAAATGGGGATTTTTGGCCTGTAATCAAAGACAAGTATTTTGTGACAGGCTTTATCTATCAAATAACCACTCATTGTGTTTGGTCAGTGTGTGGAAAACCCTGCCGAAACTTATGCCTTGGCCAATCACAATGCTTGTTGGTCTGAGTGGCAAGAGACAACAGACTCAAACCTCTTTTTGCATTTCTGTCTGTGACTAAACTCAATATTTTTTTAGAATGGATTTGGGGTGAAAAATTGCCCGACATACATTCAGTAAATGGTGAACTCTTTTTGAAATAAAAGGGAATTCTAATGGAGGTTTACAAAAGGGTGAACCTTTTCTGAAACCTAAAAAAATCATGACACTAAATGACGTCAGTCATTCTGTTGAATATTTGATTAAAAGAAGTGTAACATATAACTGCAGTTAAATTGTACTTACTAGAATATTGGCATTGCTTTTTGCACCAATGCTGTGTGCATTGTAGAAGAACTATTTATTATGGCATTCTTGTTGTAAAATAAGATACATAGGTAGCTTACCAAATTTGCCTTTTTTAATCATCTTATAGTTAATCAACAACAACGAATTATTCCGCATCGTGGTACGAGTATATCCTCTTATTCAGGAATACATTATGATAGTGTTACATATTTTATTTTACTTTTCCTATTATAAAGGTGCATTCAGTTTGAAATGGATTTGGGCATTACATTTCCAAATCAATCTAAATAGGTTGACAAAATTTAAGCACTCTTTGATATGACCACTTCACCTTGCTGGTATTATTACAATTTTCCACAAGGTGTGGGCAGATAAAAGTTATGAATATTACTTTTCAAAACTGAGAGTAATTTGGATTTTAATTGGGAAACTGACAACAAACCATAACCTTGTTTAGCTTGTTCCAGGTTGTTTTGCTGGGGTTTTCCATACATTTGAATGATTCAGCATTTTTCCTTTTTTTTTGATCTATTTTGTGACTTTGGATTCAATTACACAAGGAACCCCACAAGTTCTTTTTGACATATAATTTCACGATTTTTTTAAATGCATGACCTCATCCCCCTGACTTGGAGATTAGAGATATTAATATCATCTGAACATGTAATGTGTACCTGAGTTTACATGTATATTCAATTTTGCAATTGTCTGTAATGAATAGAAATTGGAATACAGTTGCTTATGAGCTGCCATTTAAATTTTTATTAATAACATCAAAATGCACCATCAAAATCAACTGAAATTTGGAAATAGGATTTTGCCAACAATATCTACTTAACCAAGAACTTGAAGGAAGGTGCTAAAACCACAAATGAACCTTCATTGTTATGTATGTGATGCTCACAACTAAAAATTCCAAACTTCTACGAAAATCTAATTTGCACACATTGGTAAAATCCCAGTGTATGCATATGCAATTACTCTGGTGAAGAGAGGGCTTCTCTAAGAGAGAACAAAATTGTAGGAGGCCGCATAGGATATACACATTGAGTATTCAGTTTATTTATACATAAATTGGCTGTCTGCCCATGAAACAAAGAGAATAGAGCTGAGTGGGTAGGCTTGCTCTGAGATGCATTTTAACAATCTGTATGTGGTGAGAAGTTATCTGTAAAACTGTGCTAGCCTATAATCCCGGGGGGGGCCACTTGTATTCCAAGGTGGATATCATGATCGTGTACAAAAGCGCGTAATTAGGGTCGTTTTTTGAGATCAGGCGATGTACGCGCGTACATTGTTTAGGGTATCAAAATCGTCAAAAATGCAAAATTAGGGTATGATTTTCAAGTCGAAAATTACGTGTTTAGGGTGTGGTATTTTGAATACTTTTAAAAAGCACATAAAAATGATTGAAAATATTGAATTTTCTTCCCGATTTTCTCTTAATTTCACATATTTTCTCTCAATTTCATTTAATTCAGTTTCCGCGTGCTAATCTACACAATTAAATAAATGACTGCTCGTTACACACATGTGTCCAGACACGGAATTAGAGTCTGTCAAACAAAATAAGGTCATTAATATTTTACAGGTTCTAGCTCAATGAAATGGATAAATTTACAGAACAAAAACTGTCAATTACGACATGACCAATTTAATTTCAAAGATTTATATTAGGAACAAAACTTTGAAAGACTACGAGAAATTAACCTAAACATATCAGCAAAATTACCCTGAGTGTATAATTGTTCTTGCAGTAGTACAGGGGTGTCATTTTTCTTATATACTGGCGATTTTAAAGGTATATCTTTTATTCATATATTGAGAACAGGTCCCGCAGGGGGTATAATTTCACTGTAAATTGGTCCCGTTAAGGGTATATTTTCAGTGAAAACTAGTATAATTTCACCAAAAACTGGTCCCGTTAGGTGTATATTTTCACTGAAAATTGGTCCCATTAGGGGTCACTTTCGGAACCCCTGGAACGAGCATGGGTATCCAACAAAACCTTGGGGGGTACAATAAGATACTTATAGCCTGTTCAGTGTATGGTTTACAAGCGCATTTTATAACGATACTCGTTTAGGGTAGCACAATTATATGAAATGCTTGTTTAGGGTGAATTTTTAAACAGTCACGCAAATTACTTGTTTAGGATAGTAAAATTATAAACCAAAATACTTGTTTAGGGTAGCAAAATCAACCACAATACTTGCTTAGGGTAGCAAAATCAACCAAAATACTTGTTTAGGGTGTTTTTCTTGGCAAGTAAAAATACGCGCTTAGGGTGCGTTTTGGGAGGCCATACACGAGCATGATATCCACCTTGGAATACAAGTGGCCCCCCGGGCCTATAATAGTATCAGGCTCTATCTAAATCTGCCTCAATGGTGTGGGGTAATACAACACCTGTGATCCTGATAGTATGGAATAAGAGAAGATATCAGTAGCTTCCCACAATGGATTGCTTCCAATGGAGATTTTTGTACAGGTAGTGATGTGAATCGTTAGAGATGAAACATTCTTAAAATGCAAGTTTGTAATCAATACTGTTAATTTAGCCACGTTTCACCTCTAACGATTCACATCGGTACCTGTACAAAAACCTCCATTGAAAGCAATGCATTGTGGGAAGTTACTGATATCTTCTCTTGTATGGAATATAAATGTAAATAGCCACATTGAAAAAAATGTTCATTAGTACATGCATAAAAATAATTTTAAAATTAAACCAATATGGTTGTATCTCAGAGGGTATATTGAGTCAATCCCACAATGCACCAGTTTTGGTCCCACCAGTCATGTGATCCCACAAATATGCTATTCTTAACACCTAAAAAAACCTTACTTTTACGCTCATTTTAGCCCATAGCACATGTGGTGCAGTGGATCAGCGCTGGCCTCATAAGCATAAGGTTGTGGGTTTGAGCCCCGCTGTCGCCAATGTGTTGTGCACTTGGGCAAGGTACTTCATCTCGCTTGCCTCTCTCCACCCAGGAGTATAAATGGGTACGGCATATGCTGGGAATGCAAAACAGACTCGCTGTGCGGGAGGAGTGGCGAACCCCCCACAGCAACATTATATATGAGGGAGTCTGGCCCAAACGCCAATGACAGAGAGATGGGCAATCCGCCTGCGGGCGCACCATTTGCATAGCCCATAAAACGCCAGTACTTAGGGAATTTTTGACATGATCATTAAATGTCCTGTAGTTCTTTTGGAACACTTTATCCCTGAGTACTGACATGTGTTTACAGTACCATATAGGCACATTGCAATGTATTATGGGATTGGTTCAAAACAATCTCTATTTGTATAAAAACTGATTGGAACCTAATAATGTTATAAGGACAGCAACTAACTTCATAGTTTCTTGGGAAGCAGGTAAGATGAGTAGATACGCTCTGTGTCTGATGCTAGGAAATGGTGTTATAATTAAATGCTGATTTCATTTGACAAGTTTATGTTTGATCATTAGACCAGGGATCATTAATTGTGATATGCCACTCAAATATGGTATTAGATATCATGTCTGGTGCCAAACAGGGCGGTGGCTGTACATGGCACTGTTCAGGGGATTGTAAATTAGTATAAAGTTACATAGGAATTGTATGGGTCAACCCCAAGTGGAGTCTAATATAGTCTTTGATTTTATAACTCATGTTCCAAACCATTAAAATGCTTTCACATTTAACTCGGTAAGAGAGTAATTAAATGAAAGCTTAAGGGACAAACTGTAATAATAATCAAGGACTTCACTTAGATTATGTGCTAGCCACTATGTCGGCTACATGATATTGCATTCATTGACGTCCAATCAGAAATACCTCTGGCGCTAAACCTCTAAGTTTTCTATGTACATTTATACATAGTTACATCAGCCTGGTAGACTTAAAAGACAAAGTGACAAATAGTGACTTCATAATGACTTCTTGGTAGTGTCTTTTGTGCCTTCAGATTGGCTACATTCTCATATGGAAATTTACAAGCAAGCTTAAAGGCATAGATGTGTGACATTTTGAATCAAGTGAACTCAGTGAATCAATTCTTATGTTGGACACAATGTGAGAGCATCGTCCACTGGTTATGGTATTAGCCTTTGATACTAGAGGTTCCTTGTTCAATTCCTGGCAAGGCCACTTGCTGGAATTTGGATTCTTAATTCTGGATTTTAATCTGTATCAGCTACTAATTAAGATGGAATTTGCTCTTCCCATGATTCAGTTTGACTCGGGCAACCAAACTGTGATATACCTTATCTTTTGGAGATATTAAGCCGTCCGTGCCATGTACAGCGAGCCATACCTGCACGTGCATTTCACAGTCAGTTTTAAAAAGAGTATAGTCCCAATTATTTTCCTTGAGTCAGTGATGTTAACGCACTCAAACATGTTTTGTGTGTGCATTTTCGTACCGCCTTTATACACGCACGTAGGTATGTCAGCGCTTTGAATCAATGTGCGCGTTTTAATGCTGCAATCACTGCATAACACATCAATATCACTGACTCAGGGAAGGTAAAAGCACTATAGGTGATTAATTGCCCTTGGCTGTCCCAATTCCATCCCAGGTAATGGTTATGTGAGACAATTTACAAATAAAATAAAAATACTTCCATGACTACAGGACCTCGGATCACTTTGCACCATTGAGTAATGGCAAAGCAGCTTGTGCAGTGGCCATTTTATTTTGATTTCAGTTTTGTGTTTCTCTGTCTTTGACAGATAAATAGTGTCCCAGTTGAATATGCACAGGCCCATACACATTGGGGATGCGGGGTGTGTGGTCGCACAAAAAAAAAAAAAAAAAAAATGCCACAAAAGGGTCAAAAGGTCTACTTTTTGTTGAATTTTTTGATAAAAAGGTCAAAAATTACGAAAAATTTTAACAAGAAATCCACTTTTTGGTGATGAAATGTTCAAAAAGTCAAAAAAAAATTGGACCATTTAAGGGGGTTAGGTCAACTTTTACCAAAAAAAAGGCCACTTTTTCGAAGTCCCACTCCCCCCCCCCCCAAATAAATCCTGCGTACGGCCCTGTGTATGCATATTGCAACATTCAGTACCATCCTTTCTATGCTTAGATTGTGAAAACATGCAGCACATTTTTGAAAATTAAAACCCAACCTGGTCATTGTCCAGCGTCAAATGCTCATAATGCTTTCATAAAGTAAGAAAGCTTAAAGTGTTGAAATAGGCACAAAACACTGTGTTGTGCTTCTAAGAATTCAAGTAAAAGAGGATAACATGCATTTTATTTCAATTCCCATTTCTAAATGTAGTTTAAAGGTTATGTGTATGTAGCTATAAACACATCCCAGTTTTATTACTCTTCATCAGTAATTTATTTCAACTGGGCCATGCAGCAAACACTGATTTTTTTGCACAATAATCATATCTTATTCAACAGCTACTCTACCAAAATATAACCTTAACTGTAACTTAAGAATTATATTGTAATCTCAATAATTAATTACTGATTAAATTGATGATCTTAACAAAGATAATGCTTATTTAGACTTGTGTTCTGTTCCAGGCAGGATATTGAAAAGCCCAGAATACTTATGTAGCAATGTAATATACTCTGTTCATGACCAAATAAGCAAGACACTTAACACCATAAATTGATATGGAATAGTGTGGGCACAACTGAAGCAACACTCACAAAGCAGATGCAGTACATGCTGTACATGCAGTGCACATTTTTGTGTCAAGAGGTGCATGTTTGAAATGAAATTTACTTTCATGCGTGGATAAACAAAATCCAAATATTTTTTGCCATTTTGGTTATGAACAAATCATAATTCAAAGATCACAAATAACATTCATCTGACTCCTTTATGTGGTTTCAAATATATTGTATTTAAAAATAATTTTGGTTTCTTTGGGTGCTAGCCAAGACAAATTAGTAATGTTAGTACTTGTCAATAATTTCATTTTTTTCTAGAAATAATAGAAATGCCAATCTTAATTCTAGAAAATGTAATCTGAAAATGAGACAATGGCATGAAAAAATATTCAGACATAATGAAATGTACCCTTACTGAAATTACTTCCACAAATTTGAAAATAATTTGGATGTTTACATTCTGTAAAAACAGTAAAAAGCAAAGGAAACAAGTTTGTTAAAAAGGATTATCAAAGTGTGTCATGGACAGACATTTTTAACCAGTAGTAAAAATGGTATTATTGTGCCATTTTCTATTGTAAATAATATAAAGGTATGGTAAAGAATGTTGTTGTCTCTGAATGACATCAATTTATAGGCTACTGCATCATTGATGTTCTCGTTTCTAATCAGGGACAGAGTGGATTCAAATGAATCCATCTTGAAATTGTGCTTATTTAATTTAGATAAACCATTATTCTTAGGCCACTATCTTTTTTAGGCATAGTGAAAATATTTGAAATGAACTCCTCCTATTTGTGAATTGAATGTTCTATGACATTTTTTTCGTTATAAATCAGCCCTCTGTCAATTGCTGCAACTTCATTAGCTGAGAGTCTGTATGGCATTGGGGGGATTCTGTGTAAGAGGATTATCAATATATAAATTCCAATTTATACTCTGTTGTAGCATCTCCAGATATGCCTCGCCTAGTGGTGGTATATGCCCTCAAACGACTACCAATATTTTGTACTGGTAATGTGAAATACTCACCTACCTTGGCAAGCGATTGGCTGGTGGCTCCTTTCTTTACTGTTGCCAAGGATTTTGTGGAAGTTACAATGCAGGGGTACTGCTGCATAAACAGTACTGGCCTTGAGGCTGTGGGCTCATCCATCCAGATTTCACCAGTTTCTAGTACATCACACAAGGATGGTTGCAGTTATAGTAGATTCAACCCATCGTGTCACCTCTAGTACTTTTCCGAAGGTATAGGCAATGAATGAGGGGCATGTGCAGTGGGTGGAAATTAAAATTCCACGCTAAATCTATTGATACATGTAGTCCGATAGCAGAGAAAAATCAATACTATGCTTAATCAAACATTCAAGTAAACCTAAGCACATTTATAACTACACTAACTCTTAAAACATTCTGACTAATCGTATTTGCTTCAGTGGTATTCAATGTAACAGGTGAGTTGAATGTTACTGACTTTTGAGTGCCCGTGTTTTGGATACAAAGGAACACAAAAGTCTTTGCACTCTCTGTTAAAATGTCAACATCAAAGGCCAGATTATCTTAGTTCTTTCATGACACAGGTGAATCAGGCCACATATTTTCTTTTTTTGTCGTCTCATGTCTCCTCTCCCAACTAATCGACGCTGTCCAAAACTTTTCCTTTGGTGACATGATGGGTTGAATCTACTATAGTTGTGCGTAAGAGAAGATATTAGTAGCTTCCCACAATGCATTGCTTCCATTGGAAGTTTTTGTACAGGTAGTCATGTGAATCGTTAGAGATGAAACACTCTTAAAATGCAAGTTTGTGATCAGTACTGTCAATTTAGCCATGTTTCATCACTAACGATTCACATTAGTACCTGTACAAAAACCTCCATTGGAAGCAATGCATTGTGGAAGCTACTGAAATCTTCTCTTGTTGTGCGTGGTGCTTTCCTTTTAACATTACCCCGCAACTGCTTTCTTTTCATCTTGAATGTCCTTGCATTGTTTCCTAAGTCATCTTCAAACAACCATCTGGTTACTTTGGCTGAAGGTTTTCAAAGGTGACTGAACTTAGGTCGATGCCCTCTTTCAGAAACTCCTTTATCAAGGAGTTCAACTCATAATTATTACAGTCAGCCAATAATGCATCTTCTTGTTCTGTTGTGGAGGTCAGGTTACCCGAAAGTGCTGTTATCCCTTTAATAAGGGTTTTTGATCTCTATGTATAGCGAGTCTCTAGAAACCTTGGCTTATCGAAGGTTGTTTTCCCCATTTGCAGGGTTTTTCACCTTTGACGACCAAGTCACAAATTCTGGAGGCAGTTACATTTGTCAAACACTGCCATCAAGGTGTTGTCATCTTCATCAATTTTCTCGGAAAATAAACAATTGAGGACATGCAAACTGATCCAGATATGGATCCCCAGATACAGGTTTCCCCATATTCCGAGGCCTGGGCAAACCTTGCTGCAATGCCCTTGCTAACTTTCCTTTGGTCCCCTTTTTTCAATCATCAGGGTAGCTTTCACCAGCAAAAGCTATGTTTTAAGGTGCATGGCCACTAGAAGCACGAGTATCCTAATCTTACAATTGGGGGCCATTCTTTTCTTCGGTTAATGTTTGTGATGTAACACGGCAAATTTTTGCTTTCAACCCAGTGCCTTTTGTTAACAATGGCTGATATCTGCTGTGCTTTTGACATTATTGGTGACCTTTAGTCCAAGCCTGTCCAGGGATGGGGTCCTCCCCACTTTTGCTGGATTGGTCGATTGTCCTGGGGGAAGGTACAGTTTAGTCACCTGTGTGACGTTCATCAGAACATCACACACTTAAACCGAACCTTATTTGCCCCCCCATGACAGGTTGACCAATCTAAGTGTGTTGTTTTTGGTTGGTTTTGGACAAACCAGCGTTGTTAGTGATGTCAGGAGTGGTAACAAATCGGTTGCGTTGACAGGGCAGCATTGGGTCGAAAGTGGAAAATTTGCCTGTTTTGTGACTGAAGAATACCCTTTGCAAGTTGTGTCACCACCACTGGTGCAGGGTTCATAATTGCCAATATACAGTACTCCCCCATGCGGTACTAGTACTAGGTTCTTTTAGCAATGCCAACCAGTTGTTTCTTGAGCTCTATCAGCTGCTTTTGTTTCTTACTTTGCACAACATAAAGCTGCATATCATTTTTATTTTTTTCAACAGGCTGTTGTGTCTAACTCGCAGAATTTTGTACTGCTTCAGTCTCTGGTCTCATCTTTTGGGACGACTTAAAAGCATTGCTTTTGACAGATTTTTGTTCAATATTTGGCATCTCCACTTCTCACTGTCATTGTGTTTTCTGACGCAGTGATTTTTTTGGTGTTTTTCCACCTAAATCCATCATCTGCAAAAGTCTGAAAAACGAGGCACACTATCTTAAATCCTCCTTTACTTTTGCATACGTATAGACTGAATGTCCCTCATGTGTAAACCGATATCTGCATTCTCCAGACATTCATCTGTCTTTCAGTTTGTGAATGAATTCAATGTATGTGGGCGGACCACGACTTCGTGGGCAGTGGTTCTTGACTCGTAGAGTACAATAATTCAGAGTTGAGACATGGGTTTGATAACACATGCACAATCGCATACCGTGCTGGTCTTCTGAGTAGTTGGACAAAAAAATAACACATGACTAAAATTTTTTATTTTCTTTAATTATATTTCAACATAATCTTTAGTACAATATAAATCAATAGAGGTTTAAACCATTCTGAAAACCAAAAGTTTTTATCCCAATATTATATATACTAGTACACAAATATTGAATGACTATTATTGCAATAGTAAAAAAAGTAAGTCAACAATGAACAAATTTTGGGTTATCATTCAACGAGCCGCAGGCGAGTTAATGGAACATCCAAAATTGCCCAAGTGATAGATTTTTACTATTACATGAATATAGGCCAGTCATATTGTTTTATATAACGACATCACAGATTTTTTCATCACAGTGCAATAGTACAGAGCTATGGTAAAAATTATTGCACTGCTAAAATCACGCTAGAGTTATATGAAGTGCCAATAGTCCTTGTTAAAGATCCTTTTATTTTTTTTTCACCCTCAACCATAACAGAACCATCAAAGGTATGTGTTGAGTTTGAGGCCAAGTGATGCAAGGCATCTGTACAAACGGGTATGCCTTCTGTACGCGCCACAGTAACATGCTTAACTTTTTTGAGACATTTGGGGATATGTTGGCAAGAAAATTCATGCTCCAATTTTTGCCGACCTGGTGGTGGTGGGGGTGGTTGGGGGGGGGGTTTCTTGGTGCTCATTAGTGACATAAAGAAAACTATGGGCTATGGCCCAACTTCAAGGAAACAACCAATCAAATAAAACAGAGGGGAAGCAGTGGGGTGAAAAGGCCGGCCACCCCCCCCCCCCCCAATTAAGGGGCTCCAGGAGAAGTAAGGAAAGGCTGTCATCAAAGAAGGACAGCAAGGATCCCAAATGATGAACAATCCCAACTGCAATAATAAGTCCAAAAGACTCCCAAATGAAACAAGGGAGGTAAAATATCAGTAAAGAGCTGGAAGAAGAAGCTGCTTCGAAAAGGAAGTTAAAGGCGATGGAAGATGCACTGATAGGAACACACAGCCATGAACCTTCAAGTGTGTTCGTGACTAACGAGTGAAAGAGCTCAACTGCCGCAGCTGCCCAAAGACAAAACATGGCCTCCCTCAACAACTGCTCCAGATAAAGTAATGAAGTGCTGGAAGAAAAAAGCACTTCAGCAAACATCTCAACACGGAATTCCCCAGAGATGAAGAAGTACTTCATCCATCCCAGAACTGGCAATTACTAACTCAACAGGAATGCCTTTCTCAATACAAGAAGTAGAAGAGGCCATTAAGGGGAAAAAACTGAAAAATAACAAAGCAGGTGGATGGGATAAAATCTTGCTGAAACCCAGAAAGCAGGTGGCCCAGCTATGGAAGCTACTGTTAAAAATAATCAACATTGCATTGGTAGAAGGGGAAATTCCAGAAGACTGGAGCAAGGGACTGATAAATCCAGTATACAAGAAAGGTGAGAAAATAGATCCGCCAACTAAGAGCAATTACTGTATGTCCATCCCAGGGAAATATCTGTAGATGATACTGAACCAGATACAGGACACCATAGATGACTTACTTGGAGAGGAAAAACAATGTGGATTAGAAGCTCAAGAGTACTATGATGCTGTTTATTGTTCGCCAAGTGCTAGTGAAGGCCAACAGAAAGACGCATTCTCGACACTGGAACCTTTGTAGATTTTAAAGCAGCATTTGATATACCATTTGGAGAGAGGGGCACTGCTTAAGATAATTGGAGTGACGCAAGCTGGTAGACCTAATTGAAAAGATGTAAGAGCAAACCATATGTTCAGTAGTGGTGAATGGAAAACTCACTGACTGGTTCTAAGTCTTAGTTTGTGTGAGACAGGGATGCCATCTATCTCCATGCCTCTCAATCTCTCCTTAGAATTGTAATGAGAGAATTCCAAACCTAGGCTTCCGGATCCAAATTGAGAGATGAAAATCAACAACATTCGTTATGATGCCGATGCCACAACCCTGCTGGCAATGGGCTTTGAAAAGTTACAGCTATCCACAGAAGAACTGAAAAAGCCCTGTGCCAAAGGGGGAATGAAGATCAACCCAGCTAAATGCAAGATCATGTCCGATGACCCACGAAACATCACCGCTTAACCAGACAACTATTGCAAAGTACATGATTTTGTCTTTTTTTTCTTGGAAGTATGTGCCTTCAGTTAAGGAGGACATCAAGAGGCAGTAAAGACTGGCATCATGGGGCATTCCGGTAAAAAACTCAAGGAACAACACTCTGAGCAATCATGACATCACAAGATCGCTCACAGTCAGAATATACCAATCTTTATACTCCCCTTGCCACCTACGGAGCAAGTCCTGGGTACTTGCGCAGACAGACTGCCAAAAGCAGAAAAGCTTTGAGATGAGATGGTCTCCGGTCCATCCAGGAGGAACCTCTGGACAAAATTAGAATGAAGAAATTAGACAGCGTCTGAACATCACCTGCACCATCACGGATGCAGTCAACCAGGAGACGGCTGATTGGTTTGACATGTCGTCCCGGATGCCGGAACACAGATTACAATACAAGCCTCTATACGCAAGACTTCACAAGCTAGGAAGCCAGGTCGGCCCACAGGCAAATATGGAAGAACCAGATCCCCAAGGACACAGGCTTGGACCTCCAAAATGCCGAATCTATTGCAAAGGGCAGACCAGAATGGAGGAGAATTACTCATGAGAATAGCAAAGGGACACCCCGTCCTGTGCAGTAAAGTCAAAAGTCAAGTCAAAAGAAAACTCTTACAATGAATAATATTATACAATATACTCTATAAATAATTATTGACCACATATCGAGTGGTTTCATCGAAAAACGGAATTATATTAACCAATCTAGTTTGACCATGCGCTATTTTAAAAAACGCGCTAGGATATAACGTGTTATACGATATCGTAAGCATGTTTGCATCATACATGCCATAGGAATTACATATTATGAAAGCGTCATGTGTGAAGGTGTATGATGCTACTGTGCCGTCCGTATCGCATAACACGTATACACAAGCATGAATTTCAAATAGCGCATGGTCAGACAAAATATTGTAATTAATTTTTATGGTTAGTATAATTCCGTTTTTTCATGAAACCACTCAATGTGTTCAATAATTATTTTAGAGCGTATATTATATAAGTTATTCTTAGTACAGGTTCTCCTTTAAGCGATTGCTATAGTTTTGAGAAATTTTCCCAAAATATAATGAATAGTAGTCAAAACATGCAAAAAGACACTGCCTACTATTCAACTTTGAAAGGACACAATCACAAATCGTTAGAGACAATCTCTACGGAAAAACTTGATTGTTAGAGCACAATGGTGTAGTAGCTTATATACAGCTGAGATTTCTAATACCATCATTTCCATTACTTGAAAAAGAACCTAAAGCGAGCTCTAAATAGATTTTTTGTACATCCTCCCAGGAATCCGTCTGTGTGACTCTATTCTCAATTGATCATTTTAATATAAAGTTAAAAAATGCACATCCATTTCTGCCAGCTCAAATTTCTCTGGCAGTAGCACTGTTTTAATGGCCACCCATTGATTGAACATTAAACTATGAGAAGAAAGAATTACGAAGTGTGGGCAGATTGAAAAGTCACAATCACATAGGTTGCAACAAAATCTGAAAAGCTTTTCTCTCAATTTTCAGGGCAATAACCCTTAAGCAATAATCTCTTTGTGCAAATAGGAGATTTCTGTGCTTGTATCAAAGTATAAGGTGGTTATATGGGGGATTGTACCTACTAAATGATTGCTCGTGCCAAGATTAAATCTGTTAACTGAACCCAGGCAAGAAGGATGCTAACAAATAAAAAAAAACTTAAAAAGTAAAATTACAGTAAAAAGTGCCACATTTCCCCCCCCCCCCTTTTTGGGGAGGGCCAAATTTTAGAAAAAATTGCCCCTCCCCTAAAAAAAAATCCTGGTTACGGGCCCGACTGAACCCTTTCTTTAACCAAAATACATATACCCTAATAGATGGTAGTATCACATTTGTTTGACGGCTATGTATTGCCCAATCAGTTCCCAGGAAAGTTTCAGAAGATTTATTCAAAAAATTAAGATAAATAAAACACACAAGGGCGCTATACCACATTGTATATAGGGGGCTGTAGGAAATATAAAAATACATCGGTCCGCATGTGTTGCCTGCCGTCGCGACCACATCAACAAATGAGGGATCCAATGTTGTACCTATGACTCAAGTTTGGTTTAAATCCATTAAGTATGCAGATATTACAGGCCAATGTTAACCCTTTTTCACAACAAAACAACAGACTACATCAACAGACGATCTCACATGTCCTCATCAATATATGAGGGATCCCAAATTGCATCTATGACTCAAGTTTGGTAAATGTTAACCCTTTTTCACAACAACAGACAATAGTGGACGAAGTAATCCCTGTGTGTCTTCCTGCCTTAAAGGGGTGTGTTCCGATCGTCTTTGGGACCCCCTGATTTACCCGGAAGTAGTATCGATTTTGATATCAGATGAAAGGCCGTATTTTTCTCATTGTCGTCCTGAAATTTGAGCCCTGGAATCCATTTCATTCCCAAGATATAAACAAAAAACCACCGTTTTAGTGGTTAACCACTTTATAGCACAGTATTGAATAGGGCCTTGTCAACATGCCATTATTGCGTCTACCATCAAAACCGCAAGTTTGTTTTCCTCGGTACTTGATGGGATTATTGCAAGTGCCAAGGCTCTCATATCAAGTAGAGAACCACATACACATAATCTGAACAACCACCTTTAAGGCGGCTACCAAAAATAAAGTGCACGCCTTGATGAAAGGCTAATCGTGCCCCAGCAATCGGTCCCCCCCAAACATATCACAAGGCTTTCGGCATGAAAATTCAAACTTCATTGTGTAGCATGGGTGTCCTGTGCCCCTATGATTGTTGGACTCAATTGTTGGGGCAACAATCCTATTCTTGGCCCTTCTACAGCGAATTGCATCATAGACATAATATAATGAATCTATTTTGCATAATACAGTACACCTGTTAAACCTCCTAAGATCACCTCAGCGGACTTCAGAATTATCGACATTGACCATGGATTGTGTTAAAAGCTTTTATATAACACATAAAAATATTTCGTCATTTGACATAATATATTTGAGACTAATTCCCCAAAATTTCACAGGAGGGAAAAAGTTCCCATCAAAAAGCTACTATTTCCCCCGGGAAATAGTCATTTTTATGGGAACTTTTTTCCTGCATTGGTATCGTGCATCGCCCATGCCTCATATGAAATTGACCTCTGACACTGCTCTTTCGCTTGATATTGGCGTGTTTACATTTTCACCGTTGGCCAATTTCTGTGAATTTTGACTCAAAATGGAGACATCTCAATGCTAATATAGTATCCGTAAAACAAATCGTATGTCTATAGCAAGTTCCGATAAATTTGTGGATGAGAACCTGACTAGACTGACTAGCTTTGAGTTCATCATGATTTGCGTTGCATGGGTGGCAGCCAGATCTTGACGAGACTTGGCATGTTTTTCAAATGAGTGAAATCTTTTTATATGTTATAAACAAATACTGACTGCTCTATATTCCGTGAAATGGTGCAAAATCCCTCCCCTCGGTGACTGGAGACTCTGGGCTTACTATTTTTCTTCGACCTTCGGTCTCGGGAAATATTAGGCCCACGGTCTCCATTCACCTCGGGTAGTTATTTGCACCATTTCCCTCATGAGCAGTCATATTGTATAATATACAAAATTTAATGTGCAAACGAGAGATTTTGAGGCACCCAAATATTGGGTTATAATAGTAATTTCATATAGATTCTCACTCAATAATCTCTTACCTTATATTGGCGGAGAAAAAAAGGCTTTTTGGATTTTGCTTATGTTTCAAGATAAAACGGCTGACTTTTGCATATTGTGCTCCTAACTAATAGAATTTCACAATTTTTGTACCAATGAACCATTTCTCAGCTTAAAAACCTTTTCAGATGGGTATATTTTTTGATGGAAAGCTTACATATTGTCAAAAATCGAAGTTTTCACATTTTGTTCGGGACACCTGTTATATGACTCTCTCTTGCATCCTTTAATAACAACAACAAAAATAGAAATTTGTTAATATTATATTTACTAAGTATCTACATGCGCGCCATCCACAAAGGGTGAGCTTAGCCGTCAAGCGCAGTTGCATCAACACGCATCATGCTCAAAGTACGCTAATCTGTTAACGCAAATAATGACAGCATATAGAGCAAAAATTTTGTATCCAAATGGACAAAACTGCTAACCCAATCCTATTTATTATATATGACAAAAAGTATCCGTTTCATATCAGAAGTGTATACTCAATACTAAACCATGTGAAATATTGTGACATGGTATATCAGAAGGGGCGGTTCCGATCGTCTTTGGGACCCCCCTGAATTTACCCGAAGTAGTATCGATTTTGATATCAGACTAAAAGCCGTATTTTTCTCACTCCCGTCCTGAATTTGAGCCCTCAATCCCATTTCATCCCAAGATATAAACAAAAACTGCCGTTTTATGGTTACCCACTTTTTATTAGCAACAGTATCTTGGAAATAGGGCTTTGCAATAAGTGCATTATTTTTTTGCGTCTACAATCAAAACCGCAATGTTTGTTTTCCCACGGGAACTTTGATGGGGTTGTATTGCAAGGCCAGCTCTCATACATTAGAGACAAATACACATAAATCGTAGACAACACCTTTAAAACCAGGCTGAATTGGGCTGGAGATATACTTTTTGCTTAGCATTGCTTTATGATTTATCTCCATGGATCACTGCTAAATGAATGTAAGGATTTTTATTTCATAATGTTCAAAATGAAAAAGGCTATAAGGAAATATCTGTCAAAAATCCTTCTTTACCAATGGAATTTTACATTCAAATTTTCACAGATGTTTTCAACATAACAGACTTAACAAAGCTGTAAAACAAACCTTGGTAAGGGTTAGTTTTAGGACCTAACCCTATAAGGTCTATTAATATTCTGCCTCTGGCAAGATGGCATATGGAACATATGAATATGAACTCTTATTGCCCTTAATCCCAAGTCTGGTTTTCTCGAAGAAGCGGAAGACCTGAAAAACGAAACCCTAACAACTGGAACACACACATATGGACATGCGCACTCTCGCAATCCTCCTTCTGCTTTTGAAGCCAGGGGAAGAATTTGTGAAGTAAAACACACTCGTCAAGCAAAGATGCCACATCTTGAATTGCTAAACACATCGGTCACCCATCCCTGATTATCCAAAAGTTGGATGGACAACCAGTTACCTCCTTTGGGTAAACTGCATGTTTTGGCATAGAATTGCTTGGGTTGCAGCTTCACTGGGGAGCATTTATCTGCTGATCGGTAGCTGGAAAGTGCTAGTTTTGACAATTTTTCCGTAAATTTAAGGACCATTTTAAAACAAAAATGTTTCTAAAGCAGCCACAATCCAGGTGAGTGGATCTATTTTTGTGATTTTAAACAGTAAATTTTACCAGTAAACCATGGAGGGTCCAAAAGTACACTATTGCCAAAACTCATTGTTTTATAAAATCACCCTTCATCTCATTTGGCCTCTTTCTCCATTTTAGAACCTTGCCCAATTCGCCTCGTTTGGATATCACATTTTTAAAAGTGGGAAAAACTAATAAAAAATAAAACATTCAAACTGTTTACTCATATTTTTTACACTGTAATGCCATTTTTTGTGGAAACTCGGTATTTTTGACGATCTTCTCCGAGGTTGGTCTAACAAATATAAGGTCTATTTATATTCAGTGGCGATTCCTACCACAAAGTGTTGACTTTTATTTGGCCTACTGGAATTGTACACCCTTATGGCATGGAAACTTGGATAAGAATCACCTGAAGGGAACATTCAGAGGTGGCATTGGTGATCATGAACATTTCAACCTCTTCTGTTTTGCCTTCAGTTCTACAAAGACCACAACAAACCTATTTGTAAAAACTGTAATTTTAAGATTATTTTTTGTATATTTCAGTTTTTAACCATAGGCCACTGGTTTATTTAATTAGCTGGATTCAGCTGATGAAAATAAAATTGCTCTAGTTTTCAAGTTAACTATGGTTATTTCTTTAAAATTGGGTGGTCAGGCAATAAGTCCGTGCAAAACAAAAAACTCACCATATTAGAAAATTGGGGTGCTCTCCCCAATCTTTGATGTCCATTAAGGATACATATTAAGTTCCATGAACATGACTGAGTGATCATGTGCCAATCAATCACTTCACACCAGGTATATTACACTAACTTCTGTATCGCACGAAATGTTTTGTTTCAGAGTGAAATTTGTACTGCAAACAAATTATGCAGCATTAAAGAAATTGGTAAGTACATGGATGCATGCGCCGAAACCTATATTACCTAGTCTCCATATGGATGGAAAGATTATCTCTTAGAGGTACCAGCATTTAAAATCAAGTTGAAGCAACAAATGATTTCTGTTGCTCAATTATCTTTTTACTACCTTCAGCATGACCTACTGATAAAGGATAGTGAGTAACTAAAGATGGAAAAGCTGCATTTGGATAGATCTTTTGAACTAAATTGAGGCAAAATTGGAATATCAAGTTACACATAAGGGCAAGACTTACTTAAAATTTGGTCAACAGTTTTGCTGACGTTCATGGCAACCAATCCAAACATGCTAATATTAGAGATATTAGACTATATTTTCAGAGTATTCAAAGTCTGTTTGATTTCCATATTGATAAAAAGAACAAAAAATATTTTTAATCAAAAAAAAAACCTAAAGAAATCCATTGAACAGATCAAAAGTTACAGATTTTTAAATATTTTCATTTCAATGCTTTTCCTGAAATGTTACCTATGGAAAATGCTGTACAATCATGGCACCGAACTGAAATTAAACAAAAGTCAAAATGGCGGAATGATCCTGTTTGAGTTTTTACATAAAACTTGGTAGAAATATGACAAAAATATAGACAATGTACCATGTGTGAAGATTTAAAAAAAGAACTCCAAGAAAGTTCCTAAATACGTAAAAAAATGAGCAAAAGTGGGGCAAAATTGAGGAAAATGTGAAAATCTCTGAGCAAATATACAAATTGGACCTCGAATTTAATTTCTTCATGAAGGTATTCATATACTATCGTCATGAATGATATATCCAAATTTGGGCAAAATCGGATGTCGAAATCACCCCGCCATTTTTACCTGAAACGTCCTGGGACCCACAAAACAGCTGCTCTTTTATGGTGCCATTGACTCAGGTTTGCGTGGATTTCTGCAGTTTTAACACAACTGTTTGGTGAGCTTATGGTTTCCCAATCATTACCAGATTGAGCAGGTATTATAACTAATCCTTTTGCTTTTTAAACCTGAAATCAGATTGAAATAAATGCTGTGGTTTTTGTTTTCTCATTTGTTTAACTAACACTTTTCAACATTGATTGCATGGTATTTCAGGGAAAAAAGTGACTGTTGTGACATTCCTACTAATATGCATATACATGTATTTTGGGGAAACACAATATCTCAAGAATCATTACCCTAGATATGTAGTTAATACATCAATTAAAAGCTCTTGACATACTCCATGGCCCAAACCTTAAAAAAAAACACTGATTAACATATATAAATCTTGTTTTTCGTTTGCAAAATCACTAAAATATTTTAAACGGAGAAATCACACTATTTTAATTTTATACAAATTAGGTACACAACTTTTTTAAGGATAATAAAATAAACTTAATTTTAGCAACAATTGGCACTTAAGTCTACAGAAAAACATTAAATATCACTCCTTGACAAACAATAAAATACAATTTTTCAAGTGGCGATTTCAATCAAATGACACAAATTGCTTCCAATCACCAACTTTAACCTTGTGTAACTTTTGAACCCTAATTTTAGACTTTTAAATATAGTTTTCCACATTAAGGAATACCAAGAGAAGAGTTCAGTAGCTTCCCACAATGCTTTGCTTCCAATGGATGTTTTTTACAGGTACTGAAGTGAATCGTTAGTGATGAAACATGGCTAAATTGACAGTACTGATCACAAACTTGCATTTTAAGAGTGTTTCATCTCTAACGATTCACATGACAACCTGTACAAAAATTCGAATGGAAGCAATGCATTGTGGGAAGCTACTGATATCTTCTCTTGTGAATACCTATCCCTTTCTATGTAAGCAGCAGCATTTTATCTTCTAGACACTACCATCTATGTTAGTTTGTCTGATTGGCTCATTACAGAACACAATATCAGATAGTCCTCTGAGTAACCAATCAAAATAGTGCCAACTCTCTGTGTAAACCATACCAACATTCTTAGAGTATCCCTGATTTGCTCATTACATGATATTACCTTCCAAGTAACTAATCAAAATAGTGGTTAGATGCTAATAGTCAGGTAGTGCCCAGGGGGGTTAAGCAGTTATCAAGTATAATTTTAAATAACCCCTAGATTACATAGGCGTGCCCAGGAAATTTATTGAGGGGGGCTGGACTAAAGATGTTCGAACCATGAGAGCGAAGCGAGGGGAGCGAGCGGAACGACTAACGGGTGGAGTCCAGGGGGCTGCCTTAGGGCCCTGGTGGGGTCCAGTGGGGGTCCAGGGGGCAGAGCCCCTGGAAGCTCCTGAGGTTTTAGGGTTTTCAAGACCTGAAAACGCCTTTCCTTGTGTACTTCTTCCGACACTTTTTGATCTGCATTTGCATGAAAAAAATCAAATAAATGTACCACGTTGCTCTTCTTTTTCTTCTTCTTTTCTCCTTCTCTTTTCCTCTTTTTTCTTTCTCCCTTCCTCTTTCTTCCTTCCTCTTTTTTCTTGAGAACTTTGAGGGGGGCTTTAGCCCCCAAAGCCCCCCTCCCCCCGGGTACGCCAGTGGATTAACTGTGATTACTATACAAGCAAGAAATGGCAAGTCCAAAGGACAGAGATATAAAAACACACCAAGAATAAAAAGCTGCTATAAAAAGTTGCCTTAAAATGCAAAAATGAGAAAGGTGAGGCAAGTATTCCAACTTGGCATGGGATGGGAAAGTAAAAGGGCTACATGTGGGGTTCTCTTTCATTGATGATTGACTAGAAATTTCCTGCTTCTCGGCTTTTGTGATGACTGTACATAAAGGCCTGGCTCATCAGTACATATCCACAACAGCAGTGTAACTTTTCCTGGTCTACGTAACATGAACCAAGCTAAATGGAGCCACTTCTGTTAACACAAAAGAGGGCTTTCCCCAAAATTGCAAGGGTAGGAATATGGCAAAAGTGGACTTTTTACTGAAATGTTAAACCCTTTTGACAAAAAAGCATAAAATCAAATTTTACTCTTGACATTTTTCCTGTTAGGTCCCCTCCCGAAACTCTAAGCTATCCTGTGGTACCAAATTTACAGGAATTGGATGTTCAGTAATGAAAATCACCCTCCCCCTTTCTGGAGTTTTGTTACAAAAATGGCTCGGTTAGATGAGGGTTAAGTAATATATTTCCCCACAAACCTGATTTCAAGGAAAAGCTTATTTTATTAGCGTTAAAGGCTGACTCAGATATTTCAAAAAAAAATTTGTGTATTAATTAAAAATAGTCACCTAAAATACTTAAAGGTGCTTGTTCCGATTTATGTGTATTGTGTTATCTACTTGATATAAGAGCCTGTCACTTGCACATGCACCCCATCAGGTACCCGGGGGGAAACAAACAGTTTTTTATAGTAGACGCAATAAAAAACCATGTTGCAAATCCCTTTTCAATACTGTGCCTAATATTGATGGCTAACCCACTAAAACGATGGTTTCTGTTTATATCTTGGGATGAATGGATTTGAGGGCTTCAATTTCAGGACGACAATGAAAAAAAAAATACGGCCTTTCAATTTGATATCAAAATCGATACTACTTCCGGGTAAATCAGGGTCACAAAGACGATCGGAACAGGACGCACCTTTAATCCCAAGTAAGATGAATCAGATTTTCTGTTTTCAGCAGTAAACATTTATGCACAGTATAACAGCACATAGGATACTGGTGCAGAACAAAATTTCCGGATTCAGAATTTTTATCACAAAGTTGTGATTTTCTATATGAAGGACTTTCGATTTGTGCTTAATTTTTATTTCACACAATGATTAGGATATGGACAGCATTATGTATATGCAAACACAGATTTTGTTTGAAAATTGAGTGTGCCCTCATTTTCACAAGGAAATCTTTGGTCGGCTTTAATCATTTTACAAGATATTCACACAATCGGGAGGTATGGGACAAGCTATATCCTTTTGAATTGAGTAGTCCGTTGTACAGGCAGCACCAGGTTAAAATCATTGGAGGGGCGAAAATCATAGAGGGGGGCGAAACATTACGCACTTACCTCCTATAGGTAAACACACCCGTAATTTTTATACCAATTTTTGCTTAAACCCCCTGTTTTGTCCTAATTTTGAAACTCTTAGGGGGGGCAGCCGCCCCCGGTAATTACCCCCCCCCCCCCCCCCCCTACCCCTACCCCCCCCCCCCCCCCCCCCCACCCCCCTGGCGCCGCCCTGGTTTTGTAACTCTGTTCACGGATTTACATTAAAATGAAATGGTTTCAAGCGAAGTCAAATCGGTCCCTGAAGCAATCAGCTATTTACTAGTTCACTAATCATCAGACATGTTTTAATCCCACAGATGCAGCCACAACTAGTCATGCATGAACTGACAACAAGATTTCCTAATTAGGAATGGTGACCCTTAATGAACTCTAAGGTGACTTGAACCTTGAGCCCTGTAACTTGACCATATGTTCAAAGATGTCTTATGTATTTTATGTGTTAACAATGTTACGAGGATCATTATTGAAATAATAATATAATATTGAATGGCTTTTCTTCGTATGATACAAGACTTATTGCACTCGCTATAAAAATATTGTACGCGTCTTCGACTCGTACAATAGTTTCTAGCTCGTGCAATATATTCTTGTATCATATAAAGCCACTCAAATTATATAATTATTGAGTTTCAAGTCACGGATTTCCCTCTTATAACGTGAGACCCCCGGGTCACAGATGGGGTCCACTGTACTTGTTTTGCCTTTACATTTCAACGAGGATTATTCCTGAAAATTTCATAGCTCATCGGAGCTTTTTTGTAGAATTTTGACCTTTCAACTTTGGGGTCGAGTGTATCATAGACCTCCCCTACATTAATGTAACATCACTGTAGCATAACAGGCTTTATCTGTCGTCTATAGCCGAATATAATAGCTAATTGGTCTTATTTTTAGCATTGTTTTTGGCAAAATTGACCTTTGACCACTTAAATGACCTTTGACCCTGATATAAAAAAACACCTCATGTAAAAACATAAAAAATGCATTGTTCCATACAAATAAATAATCTACTTTTTTTAGTTTTGAGAATAAAAATTCATCTTGAAATTATGAGGTTAAAATTGGATATGACCGGTTAATATATTTGACCCAGCAAAAAAGTCATTCAATAATTCCTTTACAATTATGACTGGGTTTTACACCAGTCCAGTAAGATTACCACTAAGGCTGACACAGATATTTCCTGATGAGTGGCTCACTCATTTTTCAAACAAATCAGGTTTTTTGCATATACCTATGCCTTTCCCCATATACGAATCACTGTTTGAACTAACTAAGCTCAAATCGAAGTCCTTCATAATCATATAGAAAATCACAACTTGATTTGTTATAAAAAAATTCAGGATCTGGAATTTTTGATATACACGGTAATCCTATGCCCCTTTCTATGCTGTGCATAAATGCTTACTCTAATGCTCATCTCTAATTTTGGGGACTATCTTTAATTCTAGATCATGTCTTTAATTACTACAACACAAATTATATTTGGAAATCTCTGAGTCGCCTTTATATAACCTAGACATAGCCCCAACAATCATATTAGGCAGTGGATTTGCTTCATTGGCCACCTGCATTTAAATGTGAATCTTTGAACAGAGCTCATAAAAACTGACCTGCCTGCTTCAAAGAATGTACCCCCCGTCCTAAACCTAACCGATGGTATGATCCTCACAGTAAATTACAGTTGATACTAAGTTTGTGGGGAAATAATGTAACTAAAGATGCCAAATGGCACGCACAATCAGGGTCCAGTTTTTTTCTGACTCACCCTGTAGTACACCATATATCTGTTTCTATTTCATGTATTTATTTAACTTTTAATCACTGCTCCCACTGAGAGAGACGTGTGCAATCCGATCAAGCTCACTAACACGTGATATACTGCTGGTAGATTGCAGTTATTATCAGGATTAATGCACTGAAATATTGGGGTGTGTTGGTACCAACATGTCCATCACTGAAGTTCGCAACTTGGTTGCGATTCGCTTGGGCTGAACATGTGTTGGCCCTTTACTCTGACTTTCAATGGCCATGGGATCAGATTTGCCCTGTCGTCCTGATGGACATGTGTTGTGTAATGGAGTCAACTGAGCTGTTGCTGAACCTGTCATGCCAGGATAATTGGGTATGACATTTCCCAGGGGTGCTTGCAGCAGGAGGACTATACCAAAAGTTTTACGCTGCAGAGAATCCTGGATGTCGTGGTGCGAGGAGGCATGGTGTGGATTGCCCGTCTCTGGGAGGAACATTGGCAGGTGTTTTGTCAGGAGATGAGCCTGGAGTGCTGTCAAAGGACTATTACCTGTATTCATGGCTTCAAAAGATTGGTCACTGGATCTGTTTAAATTTTGCTAATTAAATAACTTTTCTATTATTTGGCAGCATCCTCTCTTGTGTATTTCGCTTAACTTTTCTGGCTATTTCTTTTGACTAACCATTGGATTTGATTACTGATACCCTGTCAGTACTTGCTTGGTGTGAAGGTTTTCATTTGCATCACCACTGAAATCAGCACTATTGCTTATTCCAAATTTACTGGCAAGCATACGCCTCCAGTCCATCCCTAGAGGATGAGGAGGATCAAGAGATGAACAAATTTCATTTCAATTGAATATGGAAACAATCCTCAATTGAAGGCCTGTGTTTGAAGGAAACACTATGTGGATAACAGGGTTTCAAGATCAGAACTGAATAACTACTATGAACTACTGTATGACCTGTTTAGAGAATGGAAGCTGAGTTGGATAGGTAAATGATACTGCAATTCAACTGCAGAGCGTGCTTGAGATTACATGGCATGCCCTTCATTGAAGCTGCAATGTGCTGCTGTTGACGGCTCAGGAGTTCAGTGTTCGAGGTTCGCGCCGGTGCTTCTGACATGGCGAATGTTGATATTGATATGAATCCTGTTTTGCATGAGCATCATCTGAGGACACTTCCCTACTGCCACTGAAGGGGTAGAATTTTCACCTTGATATGTCAGGAGTTGCACATCCCTTTCAAACAAACAAAAAGACACAAATGTAGAAATGTGAGGTGAATTAATATTAGAGAGTTGATTGACATGGAAAAACTTAGAGGTGCTGTTCTGATTAGCTTCTGGTTTCGGGTTTCGGCCGCCTCTGGTGAATTCGCTAGAATTTTTACAACCTAACTCCAATGACAATAAGTGTTAATAGTCCACCCGCGGTCTCCCAATTAGCAGACGCGTGGTGCATCTAATGACGTAATAAATCAGAGCTATGACCAGCTCTTTTCGCCCCTCCCACTATGACCCCCACTGATTTAGTATTGAGAATGTTTATCTAATTTAACTCGGGGTCAACATTCTTTGGCAAATAACCTTGACGAATACAGAATTTCCGCTTTCGATCGTCCGATTGGTTTTAAGCATTGCATGTAATAAGGAAGTTGTGTTTATGTTCATCTTTGAGTCCACTGAAACCCAAATGGAATCTATAGGCCTAATACTGAGTTTCCATATTTTCTCGATAGTGGGTTTATATTGCTTTGGTTTGATTGTTATATTTGTTATTTCCAATATCATTGTTATAGTCCCGAATATATGCATAAAGCCAGTGTTATAAAATGCTTTGTTTGAAATGTTTCTCTTTCATTTATTTGCTTGTTTGCATGTTTTTTCTAATTCTTTGTTTTTTTAATTACATCAATATAGGGAACAAACCAAAAGGTCGATGAAGCCTTATAAAAGTAAAATATTTTGTAATTTGTTAGGGGATAAAAATGCCGACTGCATTAGTAACAAACTAAAAAACATCGGTCGGCCAAGAGTTGCAAACTGAGGTACAAATGATAATTATGCTTTACGAAATAACTTCATGATTTTATAACCGTGAAAATACCCCACATATGAAATATACCAAGCAAAAAAAATTGCTTAAAACTATGTCTATAATCAACTTCTGGTTTGTCCCTAAAATATAAAGTCGGCATTATAGTTGTATCCCCAGATTCACAGATGCTATCATAAAACATATTTCATTCTTTCTGATGTTGATAACAATGAGAAAAACACAGCCTTTCATCAGATAAAAAATTGATACTTCCATGAAGTCAGGGGATACCAAAAACAATTGGAACAAGCACCATTAAATACCTTCATCAACAAGGTGGGTTTTGAACCACTAGTGTGACCTGCATACGCATACACATACAGAATTTAGATTAGTAAGTGCCTCCTGCACTAGTGACACAAAAATGGGCTAGAGATGCAGTAATTTTGGATTTGGCAAATTCTGCATTGAAAAATTAGCTGTGCCCTGTTAAAGGCTGACTCAGAGATTTTGAAATATATTTTTTGTGTATTAATTACAAATGGTCAACTAAGGGAGCGGTCATTATTTATGCCACAGGGGGAATGGAGGATTTCAACTTTTTTCGGCAAAAATTTTCGCATTCCCCCCTCGCTTCCGTTCAAAAATTTTCACGTTCCCCCCTTGATCATGCTGATTTCCCCATTTAAAGGTTCATGTTCCCCCCTCTCTCGTTGATGAAAAATTTTCACGTTCCCCCTCTCTCACAAAAAATTTCGGGTGTTGGCCCGCCTCAAGAATCCCCCATTCCCCCCCCCCCCCCGGCGTAAATAATGAACCCCCTCCCTAAAACTAAAGAAAATCACCTAAAATGCTAAATCTAAAAGTTTGAGATGAATCAGATTTCCATTTTAATGCAGTAAACATGTTTTATATGTATAGTATGATTGAACCTTATAGGATACTCTGTATATTAAAGGCACTATCAGTGATTTGCCAAATCAGAAAATCAAAAAAATACTCAAAATAAGATTTTTACATGTTTGTAACAAGTATAGCTATCCTAACATACCCTGCAAGTTATAAGGCCGAAAGCAATAAAGACAAAATCGGATATTTTAGTCACTCTCCGTACGGACACTTTCTACAACATGTAATTGAATGGAGATTCATATATTTGAAAAGTGCTGTTTTCTTTTTTTGTTGGCATTTTGAATTTGGAAAAAAAATAACGTACATGAAATCTACAGACTTATCCTTTACTTTTAGACTATTCTTGCAAATTTCCAGTATTTTGACTCTTTTGGGTGGATCAATGATAGTGCCTTTAAGAAAAATTCAGATCCAGAAGTTGTTAACAAAGTTCAATTTTCTATATGAAGGACATCCATCTGAGCTTAGCTTTTTCACACAGTGATTACTACGTGGACAAGCATTACATAAAAAACATGATTTGTTAGAAAATTGAGGCCACCATCCTCGGGAAATCTCGGAGTAGACCTTTAAAGCTACCCTCTTTTCTGAAACAAGTAAAAATGGTCACTTTCTGTATGCAATAAAAAATTATTAACATTACATTTTTTTTTTTAAATTAATTTTGAAACTAATTATTTTTTGGAACAAGCATAGGTATCCTAACAACACCCACACCCACACCAGACCAACTGCCTAATAATAAAGACAAAATCGGTTATTTCGAATTGTCCGTACGGACAATTCCGTACCAGACATTACTACACACGAATTCGATGAAGTTCGTATGTTTTAATATTGCGTGTTTTCCTTTCTCCCGCAATTTTTGCAGGTTGGAAAATACTACTTTTTTGGAGGTTCTACAGAATTTAATCCTTCACGTTACACTTATTCCTCGTATTGCGAATATTTAACTCTTTTGGGCCCATGAATCCCTGATAGTGTCTTTAACATTTACAAAATCTAACATAACCATACAACACCAACACTCACAATCGGGCTCATGTCTCCATGTTACAAGAGAAAAGGCTAAAACACTGAAGAATGGATTAGCTAATTAAATACTCATAAATAAAATATGTAACAACAAGTTTATGAGTTAGAAGAGGATGCAATTTGTGTTAAAGAGTTAGTCAGGTGAAAGAGAAATTGGTGCAATTAAGCAAATAGGCAAAAAGCCAATAAATAATTAATCAGCATAAAATCTGACACAGCAGTGGCGTAACAAATAGGGACAAAAAATAGAGCATCAATGGTGATGTAGCTCAGTAGGTCATTAACATTTTATGCTGTGTTAACTTTATATGGGCTTTGGGTCAGCAGTTCTTCTGACCAAGCTTGGTGATTATTGAAATTGATTTAAGGCATTTATAGATTTTTAAAGAATGTCACTTTAATTGGCACATGTGACCTTTGACCCCAATCTGTGTAAACTCCATATGGGTCTTTGGTCAGTGGTTCTTCTGACCAAGTCTGATGATTATAGGCCCACATAACCTTTGACCCAAATCTGCGAACACCCCATATAATTATAGCAATTGATTTGTGGGCACAAGAAGGAATGATAAATTTTAAAAGAATGTCCCTTAAATCAACTCATATGACCTTTTACCAAAATCTGTGAACATATGGGCTTAGGTCAGCAGTTCATCTGACCACGTCTAGTGATTATAGCAGGAATTTATGGATTTTTAAAAAATACCCCCTTTAATTGGCCCAAGTGACCTTTGACCCAAATCTGTGAACACCCAATATGGGCCTTGGGTCAGCAGTTCTGATGATCAAGTCTAGTGATTGTAGCAATTTATTTGTGGCACAGGAGAGAATTTGCATTGCATTATTTGGTGTTCCTACAACTCATATACATCTAAGGTACTCCAAGGGTGTGCAGTGCAATTTCTAAGTTACTGGTCACTCAAATATGTGTGTCACTTCCAAACAATCATCAAATACTAGTAGAGTAAATCACAAGACATTCAAGCCTTCTAAACGACATTCCTCATTTTGTAGATTCACTTCTACTATACTCCTTCATTGGTTGTCAAAACAAAACCACCTAAAGGTCGAAACCAGGCTGCAAAATAACCATTGGTGTGATGCCCTTAAAAACACCAAAAATCAAAGGCAGCTGCTGCCCTGCCCCTTTCATTCGATCGTCGTCGTGCCCTTTTCAAAGTCTATACCGACGACTGTCAAATTTGAAAATGCAATTCTTGCAGCATAAGTGGTTTGTATCATCATTTTTCCAGCTTTGCATTCAGTCATGAAATCATCCGAAAATGCAAATGTTTTTAAAATGACATCCCCTAATGTTTTAATACAGATTGAGAAGCCTAAACACCCTGGGATTCGATGCACACTATGGGCGCTGCCATATATGATATTTTTTTGTAGATCCCTCTCTGTATTGCAGCACCATGTAGTTATGCCTAAGGCGTATAAGAACTCAAAAACACAGGTTTCCTTGTTTCCGTAAAAGTCGGATATTATTCAAAGCAGCAATACCGGAATTGATAGCTTTATTTTTTACAGAAATTGCCTTCATGCCCTTGCAATGTGAAGGCAATATTTTATTTGCCCTTTAAAAACTTCCTTTCCCCCCCCCCACGGTTGTTATTGTGCACCCTGGCTGGAACCTACACAAACTCAGTTGCGTAACAGGCAGGGTGGCAGGTGAGGCACATTGCCCCCTCCCCCCCGACCACTCTTACCAGGAAAATCAGCTCGACCTACTGGGAAAAGGAAAGGAAGGAAGGAGACAAGAAAGGGGAAAGGAGTGGCCGGATTCACCTCACACTCAGCAATACTGCTGTGTGAGGATTTATTGGAGAAAAAGATAATTGACCGGATGCCCTTCCTGCTGCCAATCCAGTTTTCAGCAATGGGCCCAGCCTTTGGGCAACCATGCCCACCATGCGCTGGATGCCTGCCATTAGCTCTCCAGAGCTAACGCCCTTGTAGGTAGATCTCTTTTTCATTCTACCAGGGTAACCAGCTACACTCCTCATCAGATTTCCTCAGAAACCTGATGGGGTGATGGTTTTGCCGCTGACAACTCGGCCCTGAGAAGGAAAGCTGACCTGACCTCAAAGAAGAGTTTTGTATTTTCCTTCAGTTACCTATTTTCCGTAGGAAGTTCAAAACCAGACAACATGGTTTCCAGTAGGTTTTTAGGAACTCAAAACCAGTATTCATAAAAAAAAAAAAAAATACATCAGAGTCCTCGAACCGCTAGTGTCGCCTGCCATCGCAGTTTGTGAATGATAGGCCTCATATAATCTCTGACCTTTGACATCATAAACAAACAGGTTTTTTTGTGTAATATCCATCAACCAAGTTTGGTTCCAATTGAAATTTTTAATTGAGGTAAATTTTACATTTTCAGCCTATCTTACAACTTGACCTCACATGACCTTTGACCTTGGTATGTGACCTTTGACCTTGGTATGTGACCTTTGACCAATAAACAAATGAGGTATTCCATATTGCACCTATGACTCAAGTTGAAATCTATTCAAAAGTATGCAGATATTACAAGCAACTGTTAACCCTTTTTCACAACAGACGACAACATCAACAGCCAACAACAACAATGGACAAAGTGATCCCTATGTGTCACGTAAACACACACACACAAAAAAAACAGTAATCATCAACCAAACCATGATTTTTTTAAGTGACTAGTAAGGGAAATCATTATAAATTGACTTCATAAATTTCCTCCAGACCAAGGTTACTCTTATACACCATCAACTTGTACCAGTGCAGGGTTGAACGAGAGCATCAATGATGCATAGGTCCCATGTGTATGGTGGAACTGGAATGATCTTTGGAGACGCAATGAACGAGACACCTAAGACAAGTTATTGGTTGGCAGACAGTTTTTGAACAAGTAAGATATTCAAGATGGACATAAAATATGCTTTAGCAAAATAGAAAATGTAGTGTAGTACACAGTATTTGAGGTCAACATGAACCCGAGGGCACCCTTCTACAAATGGTGCAAAAAATACATTCCTGTCATAATTTTTTTGAAAATTACATAATGCCTCTTAAGGGGTTTGACGTGTTAGTGATCTACTCGATAAAATTTTCTATAATTCACATATATGGTATTTACAACGGTTCTGATTAAGAATTGAAAATAAAAAATGGGGGTCACCGACTTTGTTTTTGAGCTATAGCCAAAACAATAAAGGTATGTTGTCACTTTTTAAACCACGCAAGTCTATGGGAAAAGTCAAAAATTTGACGTTTAGATCGCCTACAAAATAAAAATTTCTCGCTAAAATTTTGTAATTTCTAAATATGTTTAGGTCCCGATGTCGTTCTTCAAAATTTGGAAATAAAAAATGAGGGTCACCGACTTACTTTTTCCATTACACGCTGAAAACCACTGAAATTTGACACTTTTTTCAAATTGGGCGTCTTGTTGGGCGGCAAGAAAAATCCGCGCCGCATTCGGCATGCAGCAAAGCACTGAGGAACGCAGGCGTAGAGATGCGCGAGTTTAATAAACGCAAACAAATGCGCAGTTCTTCGCGGTATCTGCACATAATACCTTCGCAGCTCAAAACTAAAATTCTTCCATTTGTCCATGACTGGGCTCTAAACAGAATGCTGAAGGTGTAAAGCAGCTTGCGCGTAAACAAATCACACGTCAAACCCCTTAAATCCAATTATAATCTTAACCATTTTCAAAAAATCATATAATGCCCCTTTAATTGGGAATGGCCCTTTAATTGGTAAATTGAGGAATAGCCTTTTACTAATGAGTAAATTGAGGAATGTCCCTTTCATTGGTAAATGAAGGAATGGCCCTTTAATTGGTAAATGATGGAATGGCACTTTAATTTTAATTAAAATTGCATTGCCCTTTCCAAGGTAAATGATGGAATGACCCTTTGGCAAGTGGAGGAATAGTCCTTTAATTGGTAACTGAGAAATGGCCTGAATGGCCCTTTAATTTGTAAATGGAGGAATGGCCCTTTAATTGGTAAATTGATTAATGGCTTTTTAATTACTAAATTGATGAATGGAACTGCCCTTTAAAAAGGTAAATAATGGAGGAATGGCCTTTTAAAAGATACAAGGCGGTCACCCGGCTTTCGCGATCACCCCACCAAAGAACTCTAAAAGCATAACTCATCAATGAACTCTATCCGTATCTCACCAACAGATAACTCTAAAACAACTCATAATTGGTGAACTCCATCCATAACTCACTAAAACCAAAAAAAAACCTCTCTAAACACAGAACTCATCACAGACTGCCACAACTCACCAAAAACTCTAAAAATTTCTGAAACTTGGAAAACTCCATCCATAACTCACCCAATGACTTTAACAACATAACTCATCAATGAACTCCATTCATACCTCACTAACAAATAACTATTAAAAACTAATTGATGGGCTCCCATTATAACTCACACACAGTATCACAAAAACGCTCAAACCTAACTCATCGATGAACTCAATAACTCACCAAAATAACTCTAAACCTGAACCTAACTCATCGATTGAACTCCATTCCTAACTCACCAAAATAAATCTAAAACATAACTATCAATGAACTCAATCCATAACTCACCAAAATAACAAAAACACACCTTCAAACAGTAACTCATGACTGGTCTGTGACCTTTGTGGTTTTTAAAGGCCGAATCAGAGATTTCGAAATATTATTATTTTGAGTAGAAATTAGAAATATCATCTAGAAAAATAACTAGTCTCCAAAATGTTAATTCAAGTTAGAGATGAATTGGATTTTCTTTTTCATGCAGTAGGCCTAACACTTATGTGCAGTATAACAGTGCCATAGGATACCCCTTGTATAACAAAATTCAGGATCCGGATTTTTTTTTTTTAAAGTTGTGATTTCCTATTATGAAGGACTTCGATTTGAGCCTTAGTTTTTCACCCCCCCCCCCCCCCCCCCCCCCCCCCCACAATGATTAGTTCTGGACAAGAATTATGTATATGCAAAAAAACACAATTTGTCTGAAATTTGAGTGCGCCATCATCAGGAAATCTCTGAGTCAGCTTTAATATTCAATGAGTGAAAGACTATGATATGCATGTAATAGACATATTGTTTTATATTAAAGTTACCAGCAAACCTAAGTTGGGCCTACAAATTACCTGGATGTCTATAGGCCTCTTATTAATGCCCTGTCTGTTTTTGGGTATGTTATTTTATAAGGTAAATTATCTCTATTCTTCCAATGGCCTTACGGACTATCATTTGCGATAAATTGAACAAATTTTCTATTTGTGAAAATGTGCCAGTGCCATTTAAAGTGGTGACAAAAAGTGCCTTTCGAAAATTTAAAATGGCACTGTTGGGTGCCAGTTGCTCCCTGTGCAACATTGGTTCCTAAATGACCATCAGGACAGCATTATAACAGGGGCGACTTGGGTTTATGCTAGGTGTGATGGTGTAGATGATATTGTGTATTTGGATCTTACATCATCGTATTCTTTCCATTTTGCCATGAAGAGGATCTTAAGGGCACTTCCTTGGATGATTCTGTGGGAGAGGAGACTGCATTAGATTCAACAATGCTATAAAAGTCTCATCAAACTAACCTTAATTTCAAGAACAAGGCAAATAGTTCCTTAAAAATAAGTTGAGAATTTTGCTTAACTAAGTTAATTAAGTGAAAGCATCATATGTGGCATCACTCATAGATTGGTATCAACCTGATATAATTTGTGGTATAGAAACATATGACTAGACAAAGACAATAGTAGCAGTGAGATATTCCCCTAACTTTTGTGTTCAGCAGAGATCCAGTGTCTACAACTTCTGGTGGTGGCATTCAAATGATAAAGATAGAGCTTATTTCTACTCAAATGCACTGAGGACAGGCCAGTGGGCAAAGAGTAGCCCAACTTTTACATTAACCATTGGTTTCTATATGGGACCAAAGTTGCCACCATCAAAGGCATCTCTTGAAAATATCACTTTGAGTGCACTTTTTGATGTTTAACCCTTTTCCCTTGGTCCGTGCTAGGGATATAGATTGGCAATTACTGACCTCATGTCGGCACACGTGTGCGCAGACGAGCTGATATCGGATTGCAGTTTCATTGAAAAATGGCCTTGAAGCGAGACACTCTGGCTAGAAATCTAAGGCAGGCTGCGGTCATAATTGCTATGTCTCGCTAGTTTTGAGTAATGGTTCAACTTCACTGCACTAAAACAATGGAAACGCTGAAGCGAATCTGGGCTAGAAGTAGCCCAAAGTCCGGGGAACATGTTAAAAGTTGCCCAATTGGGCGGATAAAACACAATGTTGGCAACACTGGACCTAGCCGACTGAGGTGGTGTGATTGGAAATACAAATTAGAGGAAGGAAACCACTCGTCATGATTAGAGTCATTGTGTTAATCCGGTTTTGTCCCTGATAATGGAGGTGGCCGGATTCACCTCAATTCACAGCAATACTGCTGTGTGAGGATTTATATCATAGGCTGGGTAATAAAATCAACACTCATCGTATCATGGGGGGGGGGCTTTAATCCCGCTAATATTAATTGAGTAGTGTTTAACATTTTCAAGAAGTGAGTACAGCAATAATAGTCTAGCAGAATACATGAGTTCCCATGCAACCACCCCCTCCCAAATTCTAACATGATTTTTAAAATCTCTATGACATCTGCTTAAAGAATTTTGATGTTACCAAAATCAAATATTGTCCCAAGGGGGCATTTGGCGACCATCTTGGATCTAAAGAGATCAGTCATATAAAACGGTTTGATTTAATTGAAAAGTATCTCAAATGATTCGTCTTATCATAAGGAATCGGAAATAATACTTTGGCATGTTTGTGATATTCAGTTACAGAGATATAGGCAGGGCCGTATGCAGGATTTTTTTTACGGGGGTGCGGGATTTCGAAAAAGTGGACTTTTTTGGGAAAATTTTACTGGTCTGAGACCTTTGTGGTTTTAATATCAATGAGTCTATGACATTCATTAAATAAACACATTTGTTGATTAAAGTTACGGCAAACTTACAAGTTAGCCTACAAATTACCTGGATGTCTTTAGCCTCTCTGCTTTTGGGTATATTATTTTTATGTGTAAAATATATCTCTATTCTTCCAATGGCATTACGGCCTAGACTATCATTTTTGAGCAAATAAAGAAATTTCACATTTCCTGAAAATGTGCCAGTTCCGCTTTAATATTAATCATCCAAAATGGGTCACTTTTTCGCTCATAATATCCCAACCAACATCTTTTAGTTCTAAAATTTCACAGGCTAAATGAGAAAAATAGTAGCTTTCTTTACACACCAATGTTTTGACCATATGCGATAAAATCCGAGGTTCTGGGTCAAGACTAGTATTAGCAATCGGGCCATGGACCTTCAATTTTATTTATCACTGAAAACAGAACCAATAGGCACGTTCACACAGTCATGGTTAGTTCGCTGTTTGCTAACATTGATGTTAGTTAGCTGTTGGAGACCGTGTAGACGCACTCACTGTTACGCTAACCACAAAAAAATTTGTGATTACTAACCATACAAAATCTTACGGTTAGTGCAGGCCAAACTCGCTCTAGCTGGACCACTTGGATGACTGAGTGCTTCAACTTCCTGGGTCTGATTTTGGTTATTGATATTCGTGCATCAAATCACACATCATTTTTTGTTTTTCCATTCATCATTGAGCAATGCTTTCCTCTCTCCGCTTTCCACCGCCATTTTGGTGTTTTGTGTTTGTGTTTACAAATTCGTTAAAACAAACCAGTTTCAACACTGCGCCGCACATGCAAGGTCATCCCTGAATTCTGAGTTGCTAACATCATGTAGCTAACTTAACAATCACATGGAGCTTGTCGTTGTGGACGTGTGCCATCGACTGTTAGCAGATTAAAATTTTATGGTCGCTGTTAGCTAACATCGATGTGAGTGGACCAGTGTGAACAAGGCTAATATTAGTTTTCAAGTAAGGTAGATTGAAATAAGCTTACCTGGTATCCAGCAGTAATCTGTAAAATTTTCAGGAAAATGGTTTAGACAAATGTAGAAAGCTATTTCATATTTCATGGCCATGACAATTAAAAGGTAATGCAGTGAAGATTTATACCACCAGACCACAAGGACTGTGTTTGTGGGGATACCAGCCAAACTAGCACTAAGTGTAGAAAGTTGTATGATAAATGCATGATTTGCTGTGATAGCATGAGGGACCTGGTTCAAGTACCCTGTATAGTTTTGTCTCCAATTTAATGCATGCCAGTTAAAGGTCCATGGCCCGATCGCTAATAGCCTTGTCCCCAGAAGCCCCAGATTTTACCGGAAGTGGTCAACATTTTGATATCAGAAGAAAGCTACTATTTTTCTCATTTACCCTGTGAAATCTTAGGGCCAAAGGATGTTTGGTTTGGAAGTTATGAGCGAAAATGTACCCCATTTTGGTCGACCAATATTAATTTTACACACTACTCTATGGGACTTACAAAATCACGTTTCTAGCTCTCGCCAGAAAAACGAATTGAAATATCGGCTTGAAACTTTGCAGATGGGCTTTTGGGTGAAGGCCAATCTATTAAAATAAAACTCATATTCCTTAAATCGGAAATCACCCTTTAATATTTGAGTCCTTTTAAAATTATATACACCACTACAAACTTCTTTACTTAGTTCCTATAAGTCTTGCCATCCACAAAGTTTTGAAAATATCAGGATGCCTAATTAATTAGTATTTAAATATAGATTTTTGTCATTTTCCTCAAAATCATATCCATATTTCACATACTGTCATTTTAAAATCGCCATTCATTTACAAGTGTTTGATATAGTGTTGTATTTTGCCGATGTCAAATAAACAATTTCACAAACAGACAGGGTTGTAGCTAGCACTATTTTTAGTGGTGGGTGTTATTTGACGAAAATTGGACATATTAGGCATATGTTATGCCTAAAATTGTCAAAATTTGCATAAAATTATTAAAATTGTGTGCATTTTTGCTCTTTGAGTGGTGGGCTCTAGAGTTAAAATGGTGTTTAGTGGTGGGCTCTGAAGCTGAGTGGTGGGCTCTGCCGTCCACCACCGCCCACTGTAGCTACATCCCTGTATACAGAGGTATTTTGATGTATTTCCATCGTTCTTTTGTAAACAAGCTTTTCACATAGTGATCTATTTTACATACATTGAAACACAACGGTGTAATATGCGTTATGCGTTTTGCAACGTACATTATTTGTGATTTCACATACAACATAACTTTGTAAGATAATATAATAATGTAATTCTAGTTTTAAGTTAGATTTATGGTTTATATTGGACTTTAATATGTTTTCTTCAAATTAGTTTCTTTTGTACTTCATTTTAACCGTATAGACATGAAATGTCGCGGTAGATTTTGAATTGCAATTTTCTCAGAAAACATGTCTTGTAAAATATGACAGTATGTGATGTGGGCGACGATTTCATCCTCAATTTGCTCGGAATTTTTTCTAGATAATTACAATTTGTGTTGCAATAGATCAAAGTCCAATTGCTTTAATTGCTCGCCCTCCATTGGGCCCTATACATATACAAGAACAGGTGTCGTGTTCATGGTTTTGTTGTCATTGATTAATCTCCAAGTACAATTATGATATGTTATCTATTGTTCATTATAAGTATCTTGGTTGTTTGATTTTTGTCATTATTCTCAACCTGATATTTTTGACCATTTGCTTTATTTAACTGTACTTGTTAGCCTATATATCGAAACTATGTTTTGTAATCATGCACACCGTAAATATAATTCTTTGCTTATTTGAGTTATGTCATATTATAGTGTTAATATAGAGAGGTCATATATCTCATCATGGTAAACTGCTTGTTCGCTATATTTGTATCACTAAATCGCAACTTTATTATCGTGATCATAGGCCTCAAAGATTCCGCTACCATTGTTCCTATTCAGGTTCAATCAAGTTTTGTTATTCCATTTCTTGTACTTCAAAGTTGTATTTTTGTATTACACACATGTATCCATACACACAAACATTCATATGCCCACATACACAAACACACACACACACCTAAACACCACACACGTACACACATACACACTCACGCATACATACACACACGCACACACACACTCACACACATACCCTGGTATACTTCATCCCTACCATTTCCACGTCCTTAACGCTGCCCCTCTTTTATAGCTATACCAGCGTATGCAATGTGATGTGTTTATTTTTTTTTCTAATTTGCTAGCCTTGTTTTTATCTCAATCCCTATTGTTTTTCACTTGCTCTAATTGATGCATAATAAATGTGGAATTATATACACACTCCTGCTCTTGTATACTTCACCCACATCTTAGCGGCGCTTGCTTAATTTTAATTGCTCCTCCATTGGCCTATACATACAGGAGCGGGTGTCGTGTATATGGTTTGCTTCCATTGTTTAACCTTGATCAATCAACTTGATAAGTTATTACTGATCACTATAAGTATCTTGGTTTTTTTTTTTTCATCAACTTCATCTTGGTAAACTTGTTCGCTTTAACTGTACTTGTTACACCTAAATGTAATTACGTTGTTACGTAACCACACACAAAAAATGAAGGTGGTGCGCCCGTGGGCGGGGTGCCCGTCTCTCTGTCGTTGGCGTTTGGGCCGGGCTCCCTCGTGTGGTGTTGCTGTGGGGGGTTCGCTGCTCCTCCCGCGCGGCGGTGTCTGTTTTGCGTTCCCGGCGTGTGCCAGTGCCCATTTGTACCGGTGCCCAAGTGCACAACACATTGGCGACAGCGGGGCTCGGGCCCACGGCCTTATGCTTATGAGGCGAGCGCTGATCCACTGCACCACATGTTTCATACATACACACCCACACACACATACACACACACACGCACACACACACACACACACTCACGCACATACCCTGGTATACTTCATCCCCACCATTTCCACTTCCTTAACGCTGCCCTCCTCTTACATAGCTATACCAGTGCATGCATGTGCTGTGTTCATTTTTTTTCTAATTTGCTAGCCCTGTTATTATTTTCACCTGCTCTAATTGATGCATAATAATTGTGGAATTATAAACACACTCCTGCTCTTGTATAATTCACCCACACCTATCTTTGCGCTTGCTTAATTGCTCCCCCTCCATTGAGCCCAAATTATACAGGATCAGGTGTCGTGTCTATGGTTTTTGCTCTCATCTACATGTATAATTTGTTATGTTATTTACTGACCACAAACCAAATACAGCCTGTCTCAAAAAAAATGGTACAATCAAAAACCAATTTTTTTCAATATTATATCTCAACATAAGTAAGTTGTTTTGTGTATTACATTCAAGAGAAAGACCAGGCTTTCCAGGATTTTTTGTTTCATCTCAATTGGTTATTTCAATCGAGAGATAACACCAGTTTACTGCAGAACACAAAATTCGAGTTTGTGCCACTTTCTGGTTGAATGAAAACGGTGAACGAATTAGTTAAACATAAGTTATTCACACTTGAACAAATATGAATTCTTTAAAAAAGGGATTAACTTCATAAAGAAACTCTAAAAGATACGAAAACAGTTACGTAATGGTGAAAGTTATGATCAGTAAGTTATGGCTAAAGATTAAGTGAATAACATTCGACATACTGTTGTTTGTCAGAAGAGAACCATGAGCGTACAGCCGGCGTACAGCAAGCTGGAGGAGTTTCTATGGTCTTGAAGTATCACGAAACGCAAATTCCTACCACCACTTTGATACTTTGCTTCCAAATTCAAATTTTTATTGACTTCAACAATTAGTAAATGCACAAAGATAGTGCAATATTTTAAACCATTTCTTTTGATTTGGAGTGTTTATTTTGGTTGCATTTACTTTCCTTCTGGCATGATTTTAACAGATACCAATCTTGTAATAAATTCAAAGCTCCATTTCATTGACGTGCAATAAATATTTGTATTGTTTGTTATTTATGAAAGGAAGATTTTTTATAATTGAACTGATTATGTTGACTATTAAAACTTATGTTGATAAAACTAGACTTTCTTTGTTTATTAAATTTAATCTGTGTTTTGTTTCTTTTTGTCAAGTTACAATCTTTTGTGAGCTTCAAGACAGCATGGCATAGCTGGGCGAAACAACTCTGCCCATGCATAAAAGTGGCACAAAATCGATTTTGGTATATCGCTCTAAATTGATTATATATCTGGATTGACAAAAGCAAATGAGATGAAACAAACACCATTGGAAAGCCTGGTCTTTGTTCTTTAATATTATGTCAAGTAAGAATGACTTATTTTGATATTTCATGTTTAACCAATTTTTTTTCTGATTGTACCACTTTTTTTGAGACAGGCTGTATCAGGTTTTTCGTACCATCAATTTCAACCTGGTAATTCTGTTTGCTTTAACTGTACTTGTCAGACTATATTGTCAATACCTTGTTACGTAATCATACACACCTTAAATATTATTGCTTGCTTATTTGAGTTATACCATATCATAAATTTCATCTTGGTATACTGCTTGTTTGCCTTATTTGTATTTGTAACACTACATTGTAATTATATTGCCATTACTTGATATTCTTCGGGTTTAACTAAGTTTTGTTACTCATTTCTTGTACAAAGTTGCTTTATTGAATTCACACACGTATCCACACAAACATATACACGCTCTCGCACAAATACACATACATCTACCCCCCCCACATACACACACATACACAGACACATTCAACCCTGGTACACTTCATTCCTACCACCTCATGTAGGTGCTTAAACTGTACTTGTTAGGCTACATCGTAATTACTTTTTATTTAGCATTTCTCATGTGCCCACTGTATACACACATTGTTTTTGTTTAAACACACACAGACAAAGCCCTGGTATCCATGCTACCTCTTTACTTTGTTTCTGCGCTCGCTTAATGCTACCCGTCCTTTTTTTCTAAAATGATACCAGTGTTTATGCTGTCATCTCCAGTTTTTTCTACTTTGCTGTCTTATGAAGATAGCCATTGCTCGTGCATTTCCACATTGTTAATGACCTTGCATCCCACTGTCATATTCTTCTCCAGGTCTTTTGTGACCAAAACCCTGTTTATTTTTTTTTTCTACCTAATTGTAAAAGTCCTTGAACTTGTAAGCAACCTAAATTTTAAGTAAATGCTGTATCTTAGTTTATGCATAAATAATATTTAATTAATTGTATTTTGTTAATTCTGTTACCCTTGTATGTAAAGTAACTCAATTTTTTGTACAACTGCTGTATTTAAGTTTTTGTATAAATAATCCTCAGCTATTTGTATTGTATCAGCCCCTTGTTTGTTATTACCTTGTTTGTTTTTACTCTGTGCTTGTTTTCATTGCTTTCGTCTTGTTTGACTTGTCTACACATCTTGTCCATAGGTATTGTCTGACTTTTATCTACCCGGTTTCTCAATTGCTCTATTCTAATTTTCTTCCTTTTTCAATATACCTCATCCAACCCATCTCTCAAGTTCCCATCTCCCTCTAACTCTCTCTTTTAGTCTCTCTCTCTCTCTCTGTATATATATATATATATATACATATCTCGTTCTCTCTCTCTCTCCTTCAAACCCCCTCGCTTTTACTTTCCTTTGCTTTATCCATTCTAGTATGCCGTGCCCTGCAATATACGAACTGCCATTTAACCACCAGCTTCACGACGAAGACTTTCGCGAAACACTAATTGAATTTTTCACCAACACTAAATTGAACATCATCAAACTTAATTCCCTTTGCATCAACCCATTACTTACAGACCCCATATCATCTCAAACATGTGACCACCCATCCTTCATTACACCCACAAACAATTCTGGTTCTGACTCCGCTATCACACTGACGACAGCTTCAACACACTAATAAAACCATCAAGCAATGACTCATTTTCCATATTCCATTTCAACTGTCGTAGTATCACAAAATCATTTGAAGAAATCACTAACTACCTTGATCACCTCAACCACTCTTTCTCTGTCTTAGCATTCTCACAAACATGGCTTAATGACACCAAATCACCACCTAACTTTAACGGCTACACATACATTCCAGGAACCGCTCACCGGCAGAGGAATGGGGGGGGGTGGGGTGGGGGTGGCGGGGTGAGTTTTGTCTTACAATAAAAAATCCTCCATACAAATCTTGACACAACACCAGACCCGAATTTGACTCACTACTTCAATCGATCTCACCATTAAACACCACAATACCCACACACATAACTGTCAGAGTTTTTTACAGATAGCATGAACACACAATCCAAAATTTTAACAACATCTTCGAACAGCTTCTCACTGAACTACATAAACCCAACCGTGACATCTATATTGTCGGTGACTTTTAATATCACTCTTCTCAATTATTCCACTTATTCACACATTAATGACTTTACTAACACATCACTTGCAAACTCCTATTCCCCCCCAATTAACAGACCTACAGACTTACGCGTAACACCCGCCCGCTCATAGATAACATTATCACCATTCCACGACACAGATTCCACACCAGGGAATTTTGTCACTGACACTACAGACCACTTCCAAATATTCCTCATTACATCAATCAAGCATAAGCATGCCCCAAAAACAACAATCACTAACGTGACTCAGAGATCACAAATTCGCCCTTTACCGTAACTCAACACTGAATCATGGGAACATATACTCGCAGAAAATGACTCTAACATAGCGTACAACTCATTACATCTTATACCAAACATTATAACGAATCAATCCCCCTACAAAAGAAGACCTTAAAAAACGTAACCATAAGCAGCCTGGATGACAACAGCAATTTCCATGTCATCAAACACAAGAACGGCCTCTACCACATACCTGAAGAACAACACACCATCAACCAAACATCAATACAAACACTACAAAAACACTTCAACTCACATTATTCAATTGCCAAAAAAACACAGCAAAAAATTCAGAAACTCAAAAGATCTTACCAAAACCTGGGCATTCCTCAACAACATTCAAGGCAGGAAGGTATCCACTAAAAAAATCCATGACCTTTTCACTTATAATACTAAAAGTAAGGCGGTTGGACCATCAGAGGTTAGTGTTTAGATTATTAGTGCATGGAGAGATGGGATGGTGGTGATGATGGAGTTGTGTCAAGAGTGTTTGATGGGGAAGGGATGCCAGTGGAGTGGGCAGTGAGTGTGGTAATTCCTAATTTTTAAAGGGAAAGAGGTGCAATGATTGTGGTGTCTATGGGGTGTGAAGTTTTTTAGAACATGCAATGAAGATTGTGGAAAGGGTTCTGGAGAATAGGTCGAAGATAGTAGAAGTGGATGAGATTCAATTTGGGTTTATGCCAGGGAGAGTAACGATAGATGCAGTGTTTATTTAAGGAGGTTGCAAGAAGAATACCGAGCTAAAGGGAAGAGCGGTATATGTGTTTTGTAGACTTGAGAGGCATTTGATAGGTCCTCGGAAAGTGATGGAGTGTGCGATGAGGAAGAGAGAAGATACCAGAAGTCAGTGTTAGAGCAGTGATGAGTTTGTATGAAGACAAGATAGTTAGAGTGGGGTCGATTTGTCCGTGAGTTTTGGTTAAGTGGGTGTGCATCAAGGTTCTGTACTTTTCGCCATTGATTTTTGCTATTGTTGCAAAAAGAATACCGCGCTTAAAGGGAAAAGCGTAAGATGTATGTTTTGTAAACTTGGAGAAGGCATTTGATAGGGTACCTAGGACAGTGATGGAGTGGGCGTGAGGAAGACAGAGATACCAGAGTTTGAGGTGAAGGTGTTCAATGTCTGTACTTCCGCATTGATTTTTTGCATTAGATTGATGTAGTCACGTGGTGCAAAAGAAGGTTTCTGAGTGAATGTTGTATGCGGATGACTTGGTTTTTACTGAGTGAGACTTTGGAGGGACTGAGGAGAAGTTTTGGAACTGGAAGAAGGCATTTGAGATTAAATGGTCTGAAGGTAACCTTGGAAGACAAAAGTGCTGGTGAGTGGGGGTGGAGAGGTAATGGTACTAGTAAGGTAGACCCATGTGGGGTATGTGGGAAGAGTACGTAAAAGCAAATTCAGCGTGGTGTGAGAAAATTGGGAAATGGATCCATGGAGATGCACCCAGATGAAGATAGTGATCCCTAGTTTGGCAAGACCTTTGTGTGTAGAAGATGGTGGAAGGACTGGAGGGATGGTGGAACGGAAGAAAGTTTGTGTGATGATGTGGTCGTGAGATTCACATCCCTCGGTGATAAGGTGTTAGTTGGGTGGGGATGTGAGGTGGCTGCGACAGCGAGAGGGGGAGGTATGGGTGGGTGAAGTTTAGGGAATGTGGGCAGATGTTGCATGGGATCAGATATCCTTTGAAGATGAAGAATGTGGTAAAGCTGGTGAGATCAGTGATGCTGTATGGGGAGTGAGACGTGGTGGCTGAGCGAAAATGAGTTGGGAGTTTTGAGGGGACAGAGATAGCACTGAATGCGAGCGATGTGTGGGTGTTTGAATTTGGCGGATTAGACGGGAGGACTTGATGCAGATTTGGGTTTGGAAGAGGCGGTGGACCGGTGGCGAAGGCAAATAGTGTACGTTGGTTGGTATGGGCATGTGTTATGGAAAGATGCGAGCATGTGTTAAGAAGGGTTTTTGAGTTCGAAGTGAGCGGTTTGAGTAGGAGGGGACTCAAAGAACATGGAAGAAACAAGTGGGGGAGGAGAGTAGGGGGTTGGGTTGAGGATTGAAGATGCATTGACTCGTGTGAATGAAGGAAGGAGTCGGCGGTTGCTGCGAATTTGAGGTATCCGGCCACCCCCGTCTACGGGATAAACCGGATTTAAACTTTGGTTTAGTTTTATTTTATATTTTTTTATTTTTTTTTTTTATTTTTGGTAGTAGTAGTAGAAACTGACTCCTCTTGACCTAGCTAACGCATCACGTGCACTTCACTAACCTGGGCAAAACTTGGCTAACAAAATTCCACCTTCATAATCATTAAATACTGCCCTGTTTCACCATCATAGGTATATGTCAACTTTTGCTGTTTGTTTGACTTTGGGACTAGTGTGGGTAAAAAGAGAAGGCAAACATACTTGTGGGTCTTTTTACTTGTATCCTCCAGGGCCTACCTCCACTATCTTAACAAGTTCCTTGTTACACCGTGTTATGTATATTTCGTGTAATGTAATACCGACGCGTAATGAATAAATTTTTGACGTGTTATGTAAACAGCTATGTAATAAAAATTGACTCGTAATGTATAACAAAAATTGACGCGTAATGTAATAAAAATTTTCGTGTATGAATAAAAATTTGACGCGTATGTAATAAATTACGCGTTCTGTAATAACATGGCAACTTTTGTTGTATTCGTTTTGATTTAGCAGGCCTAGTGACTCCTGATATGTTTTCTTTTTGCGGTGTTCGTAGAGAGGTCTGTTTTGTGTGTGATGGTTTTGTGTGTGTGCGTTGTGTGTCCGCGTCTTGCGCGCGCTGTGTGTGCGTCCGTCCGTTCGTCCTTTTGTCTTTCCGTCAGGTATTGATTCGATTCATTCTTGACGTCCTTACTCTTGGTGGATTGTCTTCGGCTTGTGTAACTTAGTCTCATTTTTTGGTTTACTAGGAAATCACCGCCCCCTGAGTTCCGTTGGGGTGCCTTCATCCTATCAACCTTTGATTTTTAGAATTTACTAATGGATGGCTATGTCTGGGTTACCCCCCGGCCCCACCCCCTGGTGTTGGGGGATGGGACGGGACAACGGTACACATAATTAGCCCGCCTCGCATTGGCTTAAACTGGCTAGTGTCTTTTCCCCATTCTTTGCCTTGGCTTAGCGAAGGTTCTGAAACATATCTCACGATTTCTTAACCTATCTTATAAATATCAACTGTCCACGGTGTTTTTCTTGGTCTGCAATGGTTTGGGGAGGGCATGGCGCCCCTATGTACCCCTGTATTATGGTTAGGGCTTAGCATGACGTACCCCCGGTGGGGTGGGGAGGCAAGGTGGAAAGTGGCTTGAAAAAAAACAAAGGAAAATAGGTACAATAACAGGGGCCGCGAGCTCCGTTCAGACTTAGCCACCCCCCCACGCAGCCCCCCTAATTGAACTGACCGGTTTGTACAGTGTATATCCAGAATGACCCAAATTCACCACCTCAGAAAATGCCTCTCGGCACCCCTTTATGCCCCACCCATTTGCCAAGTTT